>CM034146.1:166961666-167039827 GCA_019776745.2 Taxus chinensis | reverse complement strand
TATGAATAGATGTCCGTCGTAGTGCATGAGTTTACTTTGTTATTGCAACTGTGTATGATCTACACAAGGAAAATAGAGAATGGGTCATGGGGAGATCCCAATACGACAAACTCGCAGCTGTGATTAATGTCATTACATGTCATATTTGTTTTTCACATGTATGTGTTTAGGCTAGCACCCGCACTGCCTAACCTACTATTTTACACCATTTAATCTACCATTGGGTGTGAAAGTAAAGGCTATAGAATATCTATACAATCTATCTGAGCATAATCTTCCTATTTTGTCTACATTTGGATGTGTATCTGTAGACTATTATCAAGATGCATAAGGTTTTTATGAGATATTACTCAAAGAAGAATCTGATGGTTGCATGTAGAAGTTACTTTACACAATTCTCAAATATTATCACCAGCATATCGCCACTTACTTCAAGAATTGGTTAATGAAAAAGACATGAATTTGTAGTCACAGTCTTATTTGACAGATTTGTAAGTGTAGTGGAAACAATACTTCACTCTCGAGACAGTGGCATTGTCAAAAGCTAATATAAATTAGCTTACATTTTTACACAAGTTTGGCATTTCAACTACTTTCCACATGGAATTTGGATTTAAAAAGGTGTGATATTTATTTATATTTCCAAGTCTAGCACTCCATCTAGAGTACATAGTCGAGTGTAATTACATTTATATGCATGTCTTAGTTTCCCATTATGTGTTATATTGGTCTAGTCCATAACTCTACTATTATATGAAAAAGTAATAAAAATTTATTGTTTTTAAAATGTTTTTTCCTCTAGTAGAGAATAAGTATCAGTAGAGTTAGTCAAATTATATTATTAGAGTCATTTATTCAGGTGTTTCAATATTTTTTTAGTGTCCTACATCCACTATCATTGGGGAATTCGTCTATGTTGATTATTATTTGGATAAATTTTCAAGTTTATGTCATTGTGGGTCATAATGATCATTTGTCTAGTTATATGAGTGTCATTGAGTCTAAATTAAAAATTTGTAAAGTGTTTTCATTATGGGTTAAATGTTTAAATTAATCAAAAGATTTAGATTCATCATAACTTTTCAAGTTAGTATTGTCCTTCAAACATCAAATAATGTATGTATAAAATGTCGTGTTGTCAAAAAATTGTAAAAATAACAATCCTTACAGACACACTTTTGGTAGAATTTGACATCCAAGATGAATTGTTCAATGACCTCCATGATCAAACCTGAATGTTTTAGTAGCATCACTGACTGGAGGAAAGAGGAACGTGAGCTGGAGTTTGATCAACAACCTTTTTTCAGTCACCAATGATGGTGATGTTTTAGATGTTGTTGACATTTTTGTGGTGTGATTATGTGCTTTTTGGTTGTGCAATGTGTTTATTTTCAGTTTTTTACTTTGTGAGGTTTTGTATTAGATAATGGAAAAAATAATTGTATAGGAGAGAATATGATTGCAAATATCCTCTGAGTGTGATGATCCTATGAATTCTATACTTCATGAGAAGATGATTGGTTAGTGAATACATTCAGTAGAAAATTTTTTTATCATGTGCATCAAGATCAAGACAACAAGATTTAAACAGTAGTATGTAGTATGATACAATTTACTTTTTAGTGTTCCCATTTTGTAGTTTGATGAATAATAGAATTTTCACATTGTGGGGGAGGGGGGAACATGACACTAATGTTCCATTTCCATTCCTTTCAAAACTGGATAAATAAACAAGGGTAGATTCCAATGGCGGGTGGTAGTTTCCTATATTGTTTGAGATTGAGTGACATGATCAACAATAATGGTTGTAATTAAGAACATTGTGATTCTTATAGGATTTTGTGTGAAATTGATTCTAATGTGTTTTATTTTTATTTTTGTAATAAGTGAGTGTGCATCCTAAATACTTCTCTAATGTATAACCATAATGGTGAACAAAAGCACTAGATCAATTTATTTTATGGATCTTGAAAGGATTTTTGGGAAGATCTAGAAAACCACACAAAGTGGATAGTTTAAGGGGCCTATTCACGTCAATGTTTGTGATAAGCCTATTTAAAAACCATGGAATAGAGATTCTTTATTTTTGGATCAAGATCATGAGTCATATAGTAGGAAATTTTTCACAAGGGTGAGCATATTGTAGATGAGTGTGTGTATGTTTTTCTACCATGTTCATAATAAAATGGGGAATGATAGGAAATCTATGAGTTAGTGTTCCACATGATATATTAGTAAATAATAATTAGGTGAGTAATTATTATCATGTAATTGTGAGTTATATATATATATATATATATATATATATATATAATTTTGCAATATTGAATATAATTATGAATATGTTAGTGAAATAATTTGTTGTATGGAAAAAATTGTGTGTTTCCACCAATTCTCACCGGATAAAAACCCTCCTTGTTGTTTATATGGGGAGTATACCATTATTGAATGTAAACTATCAATAATATTATCTATTATTGTGTGGTGGAAAAATAGGTCAGGGATCACATACAAAACAATTCACTGAATCTGTAGCAAAGTGCTTGTACTGGGGTACCGGGGAAGAATTTTCAGCGATGAGGGGTGAAGGAGAGAAATTAGGAAAGGTAAGGTTATTGATGTGAGTAGGTGAAAGTAGATTTCACACCCAATAATCAGATTAGTTTCAAGATTTAATTATAGGAAAGAAATAGTGAAGCATATAGAAAGACTAATAAACCCAAACACACAATTCTTTAGATTCACTTGTGAAGGATATAAAGTTCTTTCTTGATAACTATGCTCTCATTAACATGTGAATTTACATCTTCCTAGGAAATAAGAAATAAGTTCCGTTTCTATAAATCAAAGGAACTTTTACAATTTAACTTTAGAAAGTCACATAAGTTAATGAGACAAAATATCATGACTATGCGTAATGAAGAACTAGAAAGTGGAAAGAAGAAAAGGGAGAAAGAAAGGAGGAAAGAATTTTCCATATCTAATGAATAATCTCCTTTCGATGAAGAACATACTAGTCCACGCTTCCTAACGAAAATTTTTGGAGTGAGATCCTTTTCCTTGAATTCCTTATTGACTTGAGTTATTGAAAGTGCCGACCTATCTACCTCTAGAATGAAAACACAACCCAACACCTTGGTCCATGCCCCAATAACCTCACTGATATTCTTACATTGAATAAGCCATCATTCATGATCATTTTCAATTATAGAAATGGAATTTTGAATGTTGGCTATAGACTCTAAGTTATCTTCATTACAGGAAAGAGATTCATCAACCTCTTTCTTGACCAGCTTTTGGAAGGAAACAATATTTTCTTATAATGATGAATCCTTGGAGAGTGGATGGAACTCAAGTTCATTAACATAGTTATAGACCTCAGTCAATATATGGAAATCATGTTTTCCACAAGATTATAAATCAATTATTGCACTTTTGATAATTCCATATTTTATATCCATGATGTAGATCTAGACTTGAGATAGTTTATCTGCATCTATTGTAAACATGATCTTATTCACAAGAGCATGAGATTCAAAGAAGATCATCTCTGAAACCAATGGGAAAACCTTATCTAAGTGAATTACCTATTTTTAAAAACTCCTTTTCTTTCTTTACATCTGAAAAAATTTACAAGAATGTACTTGATGAGAGGAATGGCATCTAGAAATAATGCCTTGCCTTTCTTGATGATTTTCTCAATCCACTACTCGTTAGCCTTCCCTTGCATCATGTAACCTCATATTTTCTTTATCACGTCAGGATGAACACTACCAATCATAATAATTTCTTCTACTAGAAGAGAATATGTTGAGTCGGGTTATAAGAATGGTTGAATGTAAGCACTAAGATCTTTTACTTATTCCTCTAATTGAAAAATTGATTTGCTTGTATTCTTCATTCTGAGCGAGGAGGCAGGAAGATGATTCCTTAAAATAGTGATAATTACCCTCATGTAAAGCATAAGCTAATGATATGTGGATCAACTCATAATCTGATGGAATCATTTCCTCAATATGTTATTCATTCCTAGGTGTAGCAACTTTAACATACTGATTACTTGAGATGCCACTAAAGAAGTGAGATTTTATATGGGCTTTGTTCCTTCACTAGGATTTTATGGTTCTTGATATTTCTTCAAGACTGAGCATGATAACATGTCATTATACTTGGATCACTTTCAAGCATTTCTTTGATCCATGGAAATTGATCTTCAGGAGTTGACATGATGTTACTCACAAGAGCACTTTAAGAGCCTATTGTTGAATCAAACTCTTAATCACCATGGGGAAGCTCTAACATTGGGGGATGACATAAATGGATCCTTCTAAAGAAAAATATGTTTACAATGGATATCCCTTTATTTCTTTCACTTAAATGAGTTCAACCAACTCCCCTCTACTCACCTAACTAGCTCTCTCAGCTCAACGAGCCTCACTCAACCAAATCAACTCAAGTCACTCTTTGAAGAGGTAATGATGGATCAACTTGAAAAATGAGTTAAGATTACCATTAGATTGAATTACAATGGAGATCTTGGGTTTTTTCTAGACTACACGATGTCCCTATGTTTTACCTGTTGCGACCTATGATATTTTATTATGGAATTGTGATCAAAATGATGCCTAAAGACGTTGTGAAGGATGAATTTACTTTTTCGAGATAAAAAACACATTACAACTTTGTAAAGATATTACAAAGTAGCGAGATGAATGAAAATGAAGCCAATTGCAACTGTTTACACTAAAAATGGAGACTTTCTATTTTTAGCAGGTGCTACTAAGACCTTCTATTTTGGGGTATTTTACACATTTTTATAAAATTTGAACTTATCTATCCTCTGGTATAATCAATTCAACTCCATTGATGATTCCTTGTGATTTTTATAAATTTTTTATTTTTAGCAGTTACTTTCTACTTTTTGCTTTTTTTCTACTTTTTTGCTATTTTTGGGAAAGATTTCCTAGTTTATAATTTTCATTGTTCTCTAAGTGTAATGATATGAAGGGACTTAATTTTTTTGTATTTTGATATTTTAGTAAGAAAAGGAACCAAGTACTTAATATTTTTAATAACAACACTTATCCACCTCATATTTTAAAGAAAATGTCAACACTGGATTAGCCTCACTTCTGAGACCTCGTGCTCAAAATTTCACCTCAATCCACCCAACAAAAAGATTAGACACTTAAAAAGCAACATCTAGGGCATAAAACTAAGATTTTATGCCATTAAAAAATTAATGAATCATATTCTATATTAAAGGCTCCTGGATTGAATATCAATTGATAAAATCTCATCTGAATCCACTCACTAGTTTGCAAGATATGATTTCTTATTGTTTTGATGCATATAGAAGCCTTGGATAAACATTTTTAGGATGTCTAACGAATTTTCAGGTATTTGGAGCTTCTTGATGTAAAAAAAATGGTTTCCTAGATCAAGCTTGGGAAATAATGAGGTAAAACTGGGTTGAATGAGTCTTTAAAGCATCATAACTGTATATTTGTAAGAAATGAGCAAGCTTTAAAAATTTAATTTGAAAAGCATTGGGGTGGGGTAAATTTTCTTGTCTCAACTATTCCCACTGTCCCTAGGATATATGGGGGAGTAAAATTCATCCCCCACTTTGAGCATAGTAAGTGGAAGAACAACATGCAGGGAAATCTGGAGATGAGAAGAGCACACTTAAGCACCCGGGGGAGAAATTTTCAGTCGCATGGTGAACTTGGGAAGGGGCTAAAAGTTAGGTGCATTTTACTATCCCTAATTTTCCCACTATCTCCACTATTCCTTGATAGTTGGAACACTTGGGACAGTAAAATGTGCCCAAGTTTAAATAATGTAACTAAGCACCCTGACAGGAATAGGTAAGGTCACATGAGGGACCTGTTATCACCGAAAAACAAAACCCTCTAATTTTCTTGCATGTGAATGAACTAGGAAATCAATGTTTTTTGGAAACATGGAATTATCTCTAGGTATGGGACCATGAAACTAAGATAATTTTCTTGAGAATTTTGGTTCCTCTTCCTAATCTAGGCACTAAATTACTCCTAATGAAGGAAGTGCAACTAACTACTCCTATTATATCAATTCCAAGGGATGAAGGAGAGAGAAATATAATGAAAATTAATAAATCTTACACTAAAGGGGTGGTAGCACCAAGAGAAGGGTCATGTGCATTCTTCACAATGAGTGAAAACAAGATAAAATGGAGGTAGAGAGGGAAAATACAACACCACATTCCAAAACAACACTCAAAATACCATTTCCATTAAAGTGCAACAATATCAGACCTTGCAAGGTGAAAAACATATGCACAAAATATTTGCAAATGCGATAGAGAGGCAAGAGAATGTAATAAACACAGCAAGGGTAGTGAAAAAACTACAAAACTTGATTTTATTGCTCTAAAGTGTTGCAAAGTCTATTACAATGAAGAGATGAGTCATGAATTCACTATACAATGTCTAAAATGAGGCTAGAATCCCATCTACATGCAAGCAACACTCGAGAAGAGAGCATCAACATAACCAAAATGTTTAACCACTAGGAAAATGAGATCTTATTATAAGATATAGAATTTTTGAAGGAAGATTGAATATAAATCCCAAAACTCTACATCCAACCACCAACCATAATCATTAAATTGTCTAGACACATCATGCAGAACCTGCAAAACCCATCCGCCCATGTCCTTTAGCTTGTCGGAGAAGAAAAGAGACTATACTACAATAAATTTTGGTAGTTGGGATGACTATAAATTTTTATTTCAATGCTTGATATGTTTTCCACATTTTCACAAACTTAACCCTATCTAAATTAAGATTTCAAGATCTTTCCAAAAATTCTAATTTTGTGAAAATCGGAGATCTAGGTCAAAATTTATCACCATTTTACTCTCCTCTTTATTGTGAGAATCAGAGTTTCCATTGCTTACTTGTGCTTCTCTTCACAGGATTTTAGAACTCCTTTGCTTTGGGGTTTTAAATAATAATTACTTTGAAGTAATGCCCTATTGGAATCATGTATTGTACCTTGCTTATTTTCTTTACTTTGGAGTTCTCAAACTGTTTTACTTAGGATTTGACTCGAGCATTACTTCGAAGTAATGTTGAGTCGTAACCCCACACCTCACTCCTCTTTACCTTCTTTATGTGTGGGTTTTATGAGTTCCTTCACTCATGGATCCAATATTACATTACACAGTAGTTGTGTCAAGTCGAAAAACTAGGTTACTCTCCTCTCCATTTACTTTTTTACAAGGTTTTGATGTGATTTACTTCAGACTTTTGAAAGTCCATTACTTTGAAGTAATGTAGCATAGAATTTCTGATCTACTTGCCTTAACCATTTCCTTATTTGTGTGGTTTCACTTGTGCTCAAATAAGGTTTTTGAGTGAGCATTACTTGTTTGTTTTTGTTGCAGAGAGGCATTAAACCTCCGAAAAGAGGACAATAATGTAAGTCATATTATTGGGGTAGCTTTGCTTATTTACTTCAGGAAGTAAAGTAGTTATGCAAACCCACGTCACTCCCCACTCTTCCCCTTTGATGTATGGGTTTTGCAAATTTCTTAACTTAGTAGTAATGGCACATCAAAACTCTGCAAAGCTCCATTTCTTCATTTTTTTCATTTTTTCTTTATTTTCTCTAACCCTTTTGGATTTATCTAGGGATGAGGAGTTAGGAAAATGGAGAAAAGTTCCCCTGAGAAAATTTTGACCATTTTAACCATTTTTTTAATCAAATTGGCTAAGTATTGACTCTGAAGAAATGGGAAATAACTTCAAATGATTCAATTTTTTTCTATTTTACCCTTGTCCAAGACAAGATAAATGTAAGTTATCAAAATTGCCTCAGGGGGGAAAGCTCGAATAACATGACCAAGAGTAAGAGATGAGGGAGGGGGCATATTTTATTGTCCCTAATGTCCCCAATTTCCCCAATATCCCAAGGATAATGGGTACAAGTAGGAAATTTTTAACATTCGGGTTAGTTAGGACACTTGGGACAGTAAAACCTACCACCTATATAACTAAGAAAATGACTAAGTCCTTAAAACTTGATAACACTTCTCCTGGGGCTCCAAGAGGTATTTTCATTCCAAATTTTATATAATTTTAAGACCCAAGGTCATTCCAATATCAATGGGATGGTTTTAAAAAACTTATTTTTCCTCCTTCAAAAATAACCTTTTTCATTTGGGGCAACAAGATGAGTCTGTAAAAAGTGATCATCCCTTAATTTTGTGATTCCATCATGAATAGGATTATTCAATCATTCCAATAGTTACTTGTATGTCTCTTGAATCATCCTGGAATTATTTTTTGAAGTTTAGTTACGATTTTCAACTGCAAGTTCCTTACCCCTAAAAAACATGATTTCACTGTAACTTCTCCAAGACTCCTGAAACTTTCCTAAATATCCAAAAATAAATTCCACCACTATTTAAACTCCTTGACACAACATATAAATTATTTTGGGCCTTTGATTCATCCCTGAATGATGCACACCTACCCTATGAAGGCTAGAATTGACCTTTCTAGGTGCACTGAGAAACTAGTTGAAAACACCTTTTTGAATGAGATGAATAACATTGAAACCACAATTAAAAAACTAGGAAAATATCATTCAACAGAATTTGGAGACATAAAAAGTCTAGGATGAAAACTATATGGAGATTAGACATACCAAAAGAGGGTTTCAAGAAAACTTGGGGGAAATTTTCAAATTTTGGCAAGTTGTCATGCTTAAAATTTTGAATATTTACGAAAAACAAATTCATATTAATAGCTAGATCTATCTTGGGGAATTGTTCTAGATTGAGTGTGATGAGGATAGGATAAGCAGGAACTCCAAAATCTCAAGATATCATGTGTATCAGTGCCTTATCCATTGGGTTATACAGAGTCACCACAAAGATATAAGAAGAAATCTCCTTTATTGAACACACACACACAAGAAGTGAACACGCAACAACAAAAGGGAAAAAAAACTAAAACAAAAGGGAATCACTCAATAACAAAATGGAAATAACCTAAAACACCTATGTACATGTAGGGGACAACCCACTTTCATTGAAGCAGTAATTTGGGTTGACTATTTTCCCATAAATGGGTATCACCGAATGCTTATCTTCTATAAATCCATTGACAAGCTCACTGAAGTATGAACCTTTCTTCATTTTATTGATAAATATTTCATGGTTGTTATTGTAACATAGGTCTTTCCTATTTAATTTATTACATTTTTCACCTTCTAACTTTCTTTCCATCTTCCCATTTATTTTCAAGTTCATTACACTCGCTTATTTTTCATTTCTACCATGAAGATGAACCTCAACCATACTTGACTTATCACTTCCAAACTGAGGTTTATGTTCTTCAATGTCTTTCTGCTTCATGACCACTACTTCTATAGGTTTATTCTTAGTATATGCTTTAGAAGGCTTGACATTATCACCAACCTCTTGATGTTCCCAATTTCTCAATTGTATCAAGAGACCATATATCTTCACATACTCTGACTCTTTTTCTACACTCTTCCCTATATAGTGTGGTATGTGCATTGAATTGTTCACTTGTAAATATAATGAGCTTAGATTTGGGCATACAGTATGGATATTGTTATCTTATTGATTTTGCAAATGTTGGGATTTGTCATACATTATCATGTTTAGAGCATCCTTCCCTTGAGAAAATTGATCGTTGAAGGTTCAAAACCCATTAAGAATGTTTCTATCTCCACGAAAAGGGAACAAGCACAAAATTTTTGCTAAAATATTCACATTGTCATTTTTACAATCTTGATCACCAAGAATCAAGAATTCCATTTATATTATTAAATCACCATCTCCTTGGATATGTTCAGGTTCAAGAGATTAAAACATCTTATCATTGTAATTTCCTTTGTCTTTCTCTTCCAATGAGAAAGATAGTAAAAACTATCCACGAGAACATTACTGGCACATTCTTCATTCCAAAGGTTGTAACTATATATCCAAATCTTCCCCATATAGTTTCAAAGGTGGCATTTTCCTTATCTTCATGCATAAATATCACCTAATGGTATCTTGAAAATCCATCCATAAAAAAGTAGATCCCGTGCCCCATAAGATCTTCTAGGATTTCCTTAGTGAATGGTGTAGTAAAGGGATCAATGACACATGAAACATTAAGAACTCATAGTACATATAGATCCTTATCTAACTATCCTTCTTGATGATAATCACCATTAAGATAATCCATTCAAATGCCTCAATAGGCTCAATGATTCCCAACTTGATAATTTTATGAACTTCCTCTTTCACCTTTACATGCAGGTTAGGATTCATCCTGTAAGGCATGTTCCAAATTGGTCATGCACCATCCTTTAGTTTAATATTCATTTCTCCTAGTGATTGATGCATGCCTTTCAATTCAAGATATGCCCTGGGAAATAATTCTTAAAAATTACGCAAAAAGTCAATGATCTTTTCAACTTCTAGTTTATACCAATAGTCACAATTGATAGCTTCTTTATTCACTTTTTAGTTCCAATTTTGACCTTATTAGTCTTTATTGGCACATGGTATGCACGTGCTATCTCATTTGATGAGTCCATCACCTCACACACACCTTCTATGTGCTAGATATCCAAATCCTCTACCTCTTTATCATCAATGAGGTATACCAACTTCCCATTTTCATTTTCTTTCCATACATGACCTATTAACATATCTTCTATTTTTACTATGTCCTCACGTGACTCAGTATCAGGTTCTCCTAACAACTACATCATGAGTTCCTTAGCCTTCACGTTGTCTCCCAAAATGATGTGCCTCATGATTTTCAAGGATTCATGAACATGTGGCTTAGTATAAAGATAATCAAAATTTTAAACAATAACTTCAGTCATGTTGTGCCATCTTGTTGTTTCTTGCTTCAACTCGGCATGTACATACCATGAACGCATTTATCCACATAGAATAGAGAAAAACTTATGTACCCATAGAGATGGTGGTAAGACATCTTTGCCTTCTATCTAATTCCTTTCACAAGTGTGAACATGTACCAAAGTAGGAATCTTCCCATCATAATCCTACACGAATTAAAAAATATTATTCTTTACAAACCTTGTCAAAAAGGCTATTTTTTATATCACGCCAACCCAATAAGTTGTCTTTGTCTTTATCCCACTAGCACGCTATTGTACTATGCAGGGTATACACCATAAATTTTCTCCTATATCCCTGGTTTCACCATTTTTCTTCCATTGCACGCAAGAAATACTCAAGCTTCTCCTCTATAATATACTTCAACAAACTAGTCTTACCCATCCTCCTGACTATGTGATGCCTAATCATCCTAGTAAATCTTCCTCAAACCTCATGAGATATCATCTCATAAGTTTTATGGGACTAGTTATCACATGCTACACTATTTTTATCATTGATGGACTGTAAATCTTCCCACTCAAGCACACCCCATTTTGATGGTTCCAAATCTTCCAGGTTTCGCACCATGTATGCGTATATTTTGCTAAGTTATTTTTCATTGATCGGATGTGTATTAATAACAATATCTTCATCATCCAATGGTATCATGACACAATCCTCCTTATTTTCAAAACTCACATAGCACTTCTTTAAGTGCAGATATGCTTTGTTATCATAACACCATATACGACTTAGAAGCACTGTGGATTTATATGCCTCACCTAGCTCAAGTACCTCAAAATCACCTATAAATTTAGTTCCTTAAATAGTGGTATAAGAATCATTGATAACTTCAATGGTCATGGTACTTGTTTTTTTAGTCATTTACAACACATTTTAAGATGGCTATAATGGTGACCTTCCCATCTAGTTCTAAGCGTCTAGTGTGAGAACATTAACTTTTGTGTATGTATCAATAAGAATTTTATTCACCAACCAACCATTTATAACAACATGCAACATGATTTCCTTATCATACTCATGGTCCTATGGTGGTAAATTTACATAAATAATTTGGCACTCTCATTCTACTCCTGTGTGGCACTTTGTCTCATAACCACTCCCCAAACAAAGGGATGATGTTCTATTTCCTCATCATTATGCACACTTATTTAAGATCATCAACATCCTTCTTATAAACTTCAACACTCTCTGTGTGTTCTCTCTCATGCACCTACTTCTTCAGGAACTAGATTTCTCATTATAGCTCTTGGATGACACCCATACTCTGTTGATATGCCTCCTTTTATTATGTCGCATCTAGATATTTAGTATGTATTACCTCTTATCTGATGATCAATTGTTTTTATTTTCCTTTCTGACGCATGAACACCACTTCTGTGCATGTATTAACTAATATAGGTTGCAGTTTTGGTTCATCCATCTTCTTAGGTTCCCATTTTTTATGCTTAGCACTCTCCACATTAATCATAGTTGCACCTTTCTCATTATTTTTTTGCACATATGGGTATACAAATTTGGAAAATATTCAACCTTGTGTGCCTTTCCACATTATTCATAAACCTAATTATTAGGACACTCGCACTAATAATGGTCAACTAACCCACAAGTATAACACATCCCACATGTAAACCTTCCTCTTCCACCATGACCTTTGCTTCATAATCCACCTTTGAATCCTCCACTTCCATTGGTGCATCGTTCTTGTGTCTGCGAGATACTTACCACCATGGTTTGGCACAACCCTATTTCACACCCCTACTATATATGATCAATTAAATGATAATTGTATGTGTCATGGGTGCATGTCATAGATCATACAATGCATGGAAACATTCTTATGTTTCGTGTACTAAAAAAATTAGACAATTACAGACATCAGGATTCTTATGAAAAAAACACAACATGTGTAGAACTCACGCACACTCCTGCTCAAACATATATCCTTTAAATATCCTTCCACCTCATAATTTTTGCACTAAAATCAATTATGTTTCTCATGTGTCGAATTGGAAGAAATTTTTTCCAAATGGGTAGCCATTGCTATAATCTGGGACTCATTAACAGGACTCACCCATGTATCTACACTTCCTACTGCTTCTTTATGCAGTGTTTCTTCCAAGGATTTGCATAGATCAATGAATGTCATGTGTGACAATGGTCTATGGAAAGATGTCAACAAGTCTACTATAAACCACTATGCATGTTGGCTCTGATATATATAATAGTTAATCTTGGATAACAAGGTATTAAAGTGTGTGTCATACTCCCTCACATAGATAGACCTTTCTTGATGTCCTTCAGTGCGTTAATGCTTTTTTCTCAAATTATGGTATTTGGAATTCAACCAAAAATGAAGCGCATAGTGCATCATAGTCCACTAGAGTCTGATGTGGATCATATTTCATGTACAAACTATGCATGCAGCCCTGAAGTGTTGTAGAAAATTGACTTTCTTTCTAATCTAGAGTGGTTATAACCTTATCCCTCCATAATATTTTACACTTATGCACATGATGGAATGAATTTTCCACTCCTCTATACTCCATAAAATGAAGATATGTTTCAGAGTAAATCTAAGGGGTCTATTTTTATGGTTGCTGAGGTTGTTGTAATGGCTATTGTGTCCATTGTCCAAGAGTGGAGCCAGATCCTAAACCTAAACGTGCACTAGAATTTCTATTGTGTGATGGCTAACCTAAAACTCTTGAGCCTCTCATCATGACCTGTGACCTGATAGACATACTTCCTTATGTCCCCATAGTTTTACTATACTAAACACCAATTGTTTGTCCTATTGTTACACCTATAAGATTACTTCCAATAGGTTACGTGAACTGCTTTGTCATTTCAATGTGCCTATAAAGATACTTCCAAAAATATTTGTCAAATCATAGATGTTTTTTGCACTACCATTTCTATGTTCTTAATCTTGTGCACCTCATAAGATGATACTAAAATGTGCCTACCTATATCTCCAACCTGATGTGGTGATATTTGATTTCCTTCCTTCTCACCTTCACTATTATGATTGTCTACAATAACTTCTGGATTCAAAACACCTTGTGTAAGGGCTAGGTTTTCAGACTGGGTCAGATGCATACCTACAGTTCTCATTCTCTCCTCAGACCCACTCTCATCAAATGTGAAATGGGTATCTCTATTGTACTTCCCCAATACATGAAATACATAATCCTGCAGTCCCTCACCTTCAATGGGGTTCTCATCACATCCTCTAGTCATCATTCCCATCAGTCTCAATGCCTCTTCAACTTCCCTCTCTCACACATAATTATACCTAATTCTTATTTTGTCTCTTTCCATTTCTTCACTTGTATAAATATCATGCTTCCCAAACCTTCTTCCTTCCCTTGTGCATGGTGGGGTTTTATCCTTCCATCAGTAGGTTCTCCATTCCTTGTTTAATCATCAATATCTTAATAGCTAAAGGTGTCACACACAAATATAATCCCCTTGGATCACATAAAAACCAGAACTCTACTTCCTCTGGGCATGAGTATGTCAAAATCACATACTTTGAGGTATAACTGCACAACAAACCTTCCCACTTATGATCTACATCTCTTTTTCATGGCACCTCTAAATCAAAAAGTTATTGATAATCATCCTAACTCCAAAATTATTTCCTTCCTATCTGAACACTTGTGTTGTCTACGTACACTGCCAACCACTAGTACAATTATATTGGGAATAAGATGAATAATGTCACATGTAAATAATCATAGAGGATGTATTCCACCCACTTATGTGCATCAAAATCAGGTCTAGTGTTATATCTTTGAGCAAATGCATCCTAACCGTTAGGTATCCAAATCTCAATATTCTCCAAAGACAACCTAAACACCATGTGCACGCAACATCTTTATGAGTAGATTAAAAAGAGGTCTCAAAAACAGAAATAAAATGTAGTCTTTTTTTGTTAAGAAATTTTCTATTCGAGTGTGTTTGAACCTCATCTATACAATGTCTGAACACTCACCCGAAGCATGCATAATCAGAAAGTTCCCTCATTTTATTCACTATCAAAATGTGTTTAGTACATATATATCATAATCATCATAAAGATACATCATACATGATTTTTCAACACATATAATAAGAAAGCTTAATCAGCATACATAATGATCAATAGTACTTGAATTCCCAGTATACCATATTTATAAACAGTAATCTTCACTACCCAAATATAGTTATCCATCATAACCACATTTCATCACATACCAAATATGTTGATTACATAACAAGTTTCTTAAGATTATGCGTTGGACCATGCACGCATACATAATAGCTCTTAGAATCTACACGTCACATACATAAAGATAAATTCTCTTCTATAAGGAATAGTACCCCTATTTATACATGGTGAGGAATTTCCCTTCACCACTTACATGTGTTTATCCTAAAAATAGGTTTGTTATTATTAACCTGCATGGTTTCTATAAAAAAAATTAACTATAGATTGAGCTATAAATAGTTTTTCTTTATCTTGCTTTAATCCTATAAATAGGTTTCCTTCGTGTCTTTCTTTCATTCTTCTTTGCATGTGCTTTTTCCTATTTACATTATTTATTTTTGCACCACGTAATCTACGATTCCTTTCCTATTTTTAGCCAATGGTTTAAAATTATCTAAGTCTTGAATGTCCTTCATGTGTACAAGTATTTGTACACTAACCTATTCCATTGTATTGCACACACCTTCATGCACTATTATACTTGTGCTTCATTTTCATGCACATGCCTTCATGCATCCATTAATTTTTTTCTACCTACAGGAACCCTTATGCCCGTATTCTTTGTGCTTGGATAACTCTTATCCATTTGTTCTAGCCAACATTACAATTTGGAGAGATCAAAACTACACCTACTTGAAATCCATTTCTACTCCTAGAACCATAAAAAAACTTCTTCCACGGGCCTTAAGAATCATCCTCATTTTTATCTTAATAAATTTAGGAAAAAATAATTATCCTCTTTGATGTATTAATTACATAAGCTCGTCTCAACAATAGTTTCATAGAGATTAAAATCATACATTTCATTATCTAACTCATCTCACATAAGATTAATAACTAGTTAAGATGAATGGAATGATTCAACTGAATCTACATTGATACTTGTTTCTCCTTACACCATGCAAATTGAGTTGGTAGGGTTGGGATCATGGACATTAACATGGTAAGATGAGATAGGATCAGCCTAAATTGTAATCTTAGTCCTGTGTCTTGTCCTTAGTATCCTATAAGACCAATCTAAAGACAAGTAACATATTACTTTGGTTGTAAAGTATCTTGATAAGAAAATAGAAAAGAAAGGAGGAAAATGTTTAAGTAATATGTCTTGAGTAATGGCTAGAATAAAAAATTCATGGAGAGTCAATTCAATATATTTTATCTCTCTAATTGTTCTAACTGTAATACCATCTAGTTGTTAAATACCAAAAGCGATTTGATTGTACTCAATCCCCAAAGTGTTTTCTATCTTCTTATGCATCACATAGATCCTATCCCCTAAATATATCATACAATTATGCATGATATGCTTACTAATTTTCAAATATACATAAAATTATGGGAGTTTCTTCAATTAACTTACTTTCTCTTCCTTAGGTTGGCACTAGTTGATTAAGGATATTGGCCTTTATTTTTTTTTCTCATCAAATGGAGTGAACTACTTCAAATCCTCTTGTAATAGATCCTATTGATATGGAATGGAAAACCCATCACATAGATTCACATTTAGATTAGTGTTTTTTCATGTGCTCAACAATTTTCATAGGAATTCTTGTCACCTTTTAAATAATAGGTGTCACTATTTCTTTATTTGACTGCTCCAATGTTGGAAAAGATACTCTTGATTGAGAAACAACCTCCTTTGTGGGTTTAGGTCTTATAAAAACATCAGGTATCTTTTTTAATTGAATCTACCCAAATTCCCTTCTCTTTATGAAGATGATCATCATGTTTGGAAAAATTTGAAGGTTGAGTATCCAATAATATCTTCTTAGAAATTGTATTATCAACAACATAAATTTCAAATCTATTGGGTATGTTTAAAATCTAGTCCATTGCATAAAAACTCATTAGGCCTCAAAATCATGGAATTGGCTTTAGGGGCAGCCTCTTAAGCTTCTTTAACATTGAGATTTAGAACCTCCATCATTAATTTTTTATTGAATGAGCCCTACACCCTAAGAGATTGACCTTTCACCCCATTTACCCAAGCATTATAATTATGGGGCTGATTACATGTAAGTCATCATTTATCTCCTTGAGCCATGCTTTTGTAGTGGAAAAATATTTTTTCTCAAGCTAAGAGTAGGTGTGTGTTGTGGGGAAGGTAATGCTTGAAGAGACAAGTCATTATTTTCACCTTGAATCCTAATTTCCTAGTAAATCTACCCATACCCTTGATTTTTATAGTAATTCCTTTGTTGATACCCTTGGTTTTAATTCTTGTAGGACCTAGGAGCTTATGTTTGCTTCTTCTTGATGGAAACTATCTCATTTGATACATTATTTACTAAGACTCTGAGATCACCTATCTCATTAGAGGAAATAAATGTAGTGGTAGATGAACTAGCTTTAGACTTGGCGATTGGGGCAAGAGTAGGTCAAATTTCTTAGGGTAGTGCTAGGAAAATATGAGTTCGGAGTGTAGGGGCTATTTTTATATCTTGAACCAAGTAATTCTTAGCCTGAATAGTTACCACATAAGCAACAGGTAAATCCATAACTCACATTTACTACATCATCACAGTAATATCAAAATAAATAACCCTAAAAATAAAACATTTCACCTTTAGGATATTTCCTTAAGAGGGGTGGATTCTATCCCATGTCCACTGAAACCTTAAATTGAGGTCCATCATTAGGTCATAATGGGATATTTTAATAGTTGTAAGTTTCTCCAACAAAGGAATATTACTTTCCTTATCTCCAAAATTATTTCAAATCTTCTCCCCAAGTTCATTCTATGTGTGAATAGAAGAAGGATGTAGAATATTATACCATTGTACTGTTTTTCCTTTGAAATATGAGGCTAAGAGATTAACTGCTACATCATATTCAGTGACAAGACAAGTTGAATAAACATTAAGAAATACAATATATTATTTATATGGATATTTTATTTTCACGAGTAAATAATGGAATTAACTTTAGCATAGATATGGGTATGTAATGTTGGGTATTCAAATCCAAGGTATTTTCACCATTAAAGGTCTTGATAGGTTGGTTTCTCTAATGGGGCACAAGGGGAATGGGTCTCATATTTTTAGTAAGATGAGAGAAATACCTTTTAAAAGGGGGAGTTGAGTGAACCCTAGGTAGTGTGGATGGAAGTATTTGAACAAGTATTCCTCTCCTCCTTCATGAAAGATGTAGATATTCAAAAGGATCCACTATTGATGTAATTTTTTTGTATGCACTCTTCTCATGAAACTGAAACACCTTGTTGTTGAAACATGTAGATTTAAAGTTATCAAATGTTGGATGTGTTTATTTTTTCCTCTAAAGGAAAATTACCACTAAAACACATACCCATCTCAGTGTAGTAAATCAAAAATGGGCCATATATGGCTCAATTTGTTCCACCAGGAATGCAAAAAAAAACATTTGAGATTGCACCCTTTGCTAATGTTAGTTTCAACACCTTATTGAAACATTTAAATGCCTTCAAAATGGGGAACAATTGATCATTCAAGGTCAATCTCTAGGGGAAGGATGGTTCTTTTAAATTTGGTCCACTACAATTACACTAAACAATGTTATAATCTACTGATAACTAGTCCTAATATAATATTTCTAAGGAACCAAGGTTCAAAAAGATGAAATGCTAAATGAATGATGAAGTGATGTACCAAATTAAAAGTGGATTATCTCCTTGAGATGAGGAATGAGAGGGATAAATGAAAAACTAAAACTAAATAAATAATCCACATTAAAATCTATAATTTTGTCAAACTTTGAGTCTTTGCATTAATGACACATTATGGAAATCATGAAAATATAGCTCACAAACATCATACCATAACCTAATATGAAGGTAAAAACACAATAACACAAGTTAAAAGGTAGAAAGAGAGCCACAATAACAAGATATCAATGATTAAAAAATGTAAAATCTATCACAATAATGGAGGAGTCACTAGGTGCATTACATAAGATGAATATAAAAATCTGCAACTTGAATTGTTTAGCCCCACAAAAGGGAAACATAACCTTATTTTTCATGGATCCTTAAAATTTTACCAATCCTTAATTTTTTGAGGATCCCTAAAATATCACGGGTCACTAAAATTTTATATATCACTATAATTCCATGGATCCCTACAATTATGTGGAAGCCTAAATTCCATTAGCAAATATGTGTAAACCTAAAATTCCACATAATCCTAAAAATTTGTAGAACACTAAAATTCTACACAACATTTGAAAATTTTGTAATAAGAGTTCAAAGCAACAAGAAAGAAAAAATAGACATAGAAAGCCACAAAAATAAATGAATCCCAAAAACCAAAAATGGTGACTCCAGGACCTAATGAGGGTTTGACACGCCAGTAGGGGATACCTAGAGGTTAAATTTGACATCCCCATGGCCATTTGATCCAAAATTATTAGCAAAATTGAACACATTGACCAAATTTTGTTTTAAACGATGATTTTGTGGATTAATTTCAACATTTCAAATTTTCCTTTTTTTAATTAATTTTAAAAAATTTTAAGCTCTGTGCAAATCAGATAAAAACCTAACTATAAATAAATAAAATTCAGCCACACAATTTATAATGTATTTCGACGTTAATTCCTACATCTCTGGATCCATATAAATGCAACCAATATATTAAAATAATCCTTACTACACTTACAAATGATTTATAAGGAAGAATTATATCTTCTCCAATTGCCACAATATTCCTCTAGCAAAATCAAGCCTAGTATCTTTTGCAATTTTCCTCTATTTTTTCTCCTAACTCTCACAATAAGCTCTTGACTATAAACAAACTTTTGAGATTAACCACTCAATTAGAAATTAACCCCTTTATAACATGTTACCAACTCATGGTATAATGGTCTACTATAATTTTAGTAAAGGATTGGTTAAGGGTTTGAGTCCCTTATCCCCATACTATCAGTTTTTCTTGGCATTAGTTGGAAAATCCCACATGTATAGGAGGGACGAAAACTTAATTATTTAAAAATAGACTGTTCGTTGGATAAGCTTGGTCATAAGAATGGTTTTTCCATTGCTAATTATTTAGGTCATTGGGCTGGTGAGCTAATTTTTGTTGTGGGATTTGTTGGTGAGCTATTTCGGGCTCACGGGTGTTGAGGAGATGAGGTGGAGGATGATATGGGTGGTTAGCGAGGCGACTCAGAAGATGTGGTGAGTTGGAAGAATAATTACGGTATAGAGCTGGAAGATAAGGCTCTTATGATGGTGAGCTAACTAGTGGGTAGGTCGACTCAGTAGGTTGAGTTGGGCTATCTCGACTTGTCGAGTCAGTTTGTCCACCGAGTGAATACAATGCACAAAAATACATAGCATAGTATTATAATGAATTAGTCCCACATTCATTCTGATATGAATAACAGAAGACAATATATACAAAGGCTCAATTATGGTAACATGAATATCAGAGGAAAAGGCACCCCTCCATAAAAAGAGTGTGTCGACCCTAAATGAGGGCCCCTAGCCAAAAAATATCGAGGCTCACCTTTCTGTAAAATATTGTCAAATATTGGCGTTACAAAACAAAAAAAAATCTTCAATACCACATGTTCCACTTATCACAATTTCATTTTTCCACTTGGTGGATGTGCATGTATCTATGTTACCTGCACGTAGTCCATTATTTTTTCCAATTGGCCAAAATTTTTAGTGGGATAAATCTTCTTCATACGCCCTTTATTTTCAGCAAACAAGATACCACCAAAAATCTCTCAATCTTCTCTGCATAATGCAATTGACTTTGAAATATTTTGGGAATACAATAGATCGGCCTTTCTCAATGAGAATCCTCTACATCAATCCTCCCCACTAAGAAAAATTTGGAGCTATAAAAGTAATTCAATTAGTAAAGAGATTAGCGTACATCTCCCTCACTTTTCCAGTTTCCATCAATTTATCCTTGTTCAGATGCATTCCCTTCAAACCCAAATGAATATATTCAACATTACCCCTTTGTGAGGTTCTAACCTTACTGTCCAAAATTCCACCTTCCTATAACTCATCCAAATACTTAGGAGAAAAATCATTTACATAAGGTATAGAAACATTAGCATTATGATCAATAATCATAGGTGATTCATATAACTTTATATTTTCAACATTTACAACTAAATAAATATGCATTTAAGGAGGTAAATCTAACCAGAAAGCATTATTACCAATTTTCTCTAAGATTCAAAATGGACAATATCGAATTGGTTTTAGATTTTTACCTTCACCTGTTAATCTTTCCTTACTGATGTGAAGCCAAACTAAATCACCCACTTGGAATTTATGATCAATTATATGTTTATCATAACTCACTTTATTTTTTTCTTAACTTTTCTCCAACTGTTCTTAGAAAAATTGATGGATCTATTGTATCCTTTACACAAAATTTTTGTCTTTATCAATATCACTAAGTCGATTAATAAAATTTTCTTGTCCAAAAGAGAAATCTAATGTATATTTAGGTATATAACCAAAAAAAGTCTCAAATGGAGTCTTCATAGTAGAAGAATGTTTTACATGATTATAGGAATGTTGCACATAACACAAATGTTCATCCCACAATTTTTTATGTTTACTACGATAAACCCTGAGTAGATGTACCACTGTGTGGTTTACAACCTCCATTTGACCATTGGTCTATGGATGAAAATTAGTTGTTTTCTTTAGGTTAGTGTCCATCAAATCCCACAAAGTAAACCAAAATTCCCCAAGAAACATTGAATCTCGATCTGAAACAATAAAAGTGGGCAAACCAAAATGAACCAATACAAACTGAAAGAATAAATGTGGAGTCCCTTCACTAGTTATTTGTTTAGTACAAAGAATCAACACACACATTTTCCTAAATATTTCTATAACCATATATAAATATTTTGTTTCCTTTGTGACATGGGAAAACCTCCTACAAAATCTATGGAAATACTTTCCCACAAATGTGTAGGGACAAAAAGAGGAATGTAAAGTCCTAACTTCATGTTGCCAGGCTTTCTCATGGCACAAAGTACACATCCTTTTATATACTTGGTTACATGTTCATGCATTCAATTCCAATAACAATACATATGTAAATGTGCAATTGTTTTACCAACACCAAAATGACCAGATATAAGAGAAGTGTGAGCTTCCCTAATCATATGCACTCTTTCATCATGTGGGATGAAAATTTTACCAAAATGATAAAATATTCCATCATGTACATGATAATCCAAATCTCCTACTTGTTTTCCACTCATTAAATCTGCATACACTTAGTTAAAATCAGCATCATAAACATACTATTCTTTATAACTATCATGAGCTAAAGAACTATGTTGTACAAGACTAGATACAACAACAACTGGATGTCTAGTTAGCATATCAAAAACCTTATTTTTTATACCTTTCTTATACCTGATCACAAGGTGGAACTGCTACAAGAATCCCATCTAATGAAAACATCTAGACTGTTGTATATTGTTCTATGTTTGAAGGTACTTGAGGGGCTGATAATCTATATGAATTTCTATTTCCTTGCCCATCAAGTAATGTTTCCATTTTTTTACACTTTTAACCAATGCATACAACTCTTTATCATAGGTTGGATAGTTTATTACCGTACTTGTGAAGGTCTCAAAATGGTAACAAACATGATTTTTTTGTGCATCAAGACAGCCCCCATTGCATATTCAATGGAATCTATTTTAATCTCAAATGAGTGTTATATATCTAGAATTGCTAAGATGAGAGTGGCACTAATTTTCTATTTTAGTGTGTCAAAATATCTTCAATGTTTTCTTCCCCACTAAAGTACATGTTAGTTCTAGTCAAAGAATGCAAAAGAGATTCAATAAAATGAGAAGTTAGCAATAATTTTTCTCCAGTGTTGAGCTGCATAAAGAAATATTCTAACTTCTATTACATTATTGGGTTTAGGCCAGTTAATAATGACCTCAAATTTTTTAGGATCTATATAAAAATCACCGTGTCCCATAACATAACAAAATAAACCAAAGGTGTTTTCCCAAATTCATGTTTAGACATATTCAGATATAATTTCTCCTTTCTTAAAGCATCTAAGACTTTCTAAATATGAATGACATGATCATCCAACTATTTACTGAAAACAAAAATATCATCTAAGTAGACTATGAAAAAATCATCAATGAATGGCCTAAAAATATCATTCATCACACGCATGAATGTAACTAGTGCATTGCACAATATAAAAGGCATAACAAGCCATTCAAATAAACCTTGTTTTGTTATAAAAGTAGTTTTCCAAAAATCACCTTCACTGATTCTAACTTGGTGATAACCACTTAATAAATCTAGCTTAGTGAAATAAATATCATTTTTTAACTAATCTACTAAATCATCAATACCAAGAAGAGGGTAACAACTTTTCACCAAGATTTTTTTCAAAACATGCAAATCAACACACATTCACCATATTCCATCTTTCTTAGGAACCAAAATGATTGGCGAACCACAAGGAGATGAAATTGGATGGATAATTCATTTTTCCAATAGTTTCATCACATATTTCTCAATTTCTTCATTTTCAACCATGAACAATATATACATACATATTTTAGGAATATGGGCATCCTTCATCAATTGTATCTCATGTTGAATTCCTCTTTTATGAGGTAGACCCTGTGGATCCTAAAAAACATCATCATAGTTAGAAACAAATTTAACTAATTTATTATAATGTTTAGGATAATAATCCTTACAATCCTTTTCATGATCTTTCTCTTTGTCTTTGATCACCATGATTAAAAACTGCTTGCTTGAATTTACAAGCCTTTTCATATGACCTATAGTAACCAAAGAAAAACTTGTTTTCGAATGATGATCTCTAACAATATATCCAGTTCCATGTTTAATAAGAATGTATTTATTCTCTTCCCTTTAGAATATTACTTTAAGATCATATAGATAAGGACTTCCCAAAACCACACCACAAAAATCTAAATGAAAAACATCCAAATAAACCTCATCAATAAACTTTTCTGTAATGGAAAATCTGAATCTGCAAGTTTTTGTTACCTGCAATTTTGCATCATCAAAAACCAATCCCAAATGATAAGGCTTAAGATGTGGCTTAGTTTTGAGTCCTAGTTTCTTCACAACCTCCAATGAAATTAGATTAGCTTGAGATTCACTATCAAATAGAGTGTCTATTTTGAATGTTTAGAAATAACTCTAAGGTAGTAAGGTTCATTTATTTTCTTTTCATCGTGTATAAATTTTTGTTTAGAAGAAGATGCAACATTAGATGAAATAATGTTAGAAAAAGAGGAAGAATTACAACCTTGAAAACTCATGGCCGTGATCTTCGTTTCATCTCCTGAATCAGGCTCAAGATCATCTACCACAATATTCATTTTCTTCTCTTTTCCCTTCTTACATTATTAAACCATTTAGGCTTTCAATTCCGGAGGTAATTTCCAATACTTAGATTCATCATGATTCTTTTAACAATGATTGAAAAATGGTTTATCATCTTCTTTCTTAATAGTAAAATTATTCAATCTCTTACATTTTCCTTTACCTTGTTCTATTGAACCTTTTTCTTTTCCTTCTAATTGATTGTTATTGTGTTTTGAGGAGGAAGACTTATTATTCATTTTCTATCTTTTTTTTTTAAATGAGTAGCTTGTACACACACCACATCAATATTAGTAGAATTAAGAATTATAATCATATGTCTCAAATAACCATGTAATCCACCAATATATTTTAGTAGTGTTTCTTGTCTATGGAGAGAAATACCCAGAATAAGATCATTTTTCCTACACTCTTGTGTATAATCCTGAATACTTATTCCCTTATTTTGTCTCAAATTTTTCTAATCCATCATGACATGTTACATATAACCCAAAGGATAAAATTTTTGTCCTAGATCAGAAAAAATAAAATAAGGAAGAGATTGCTTTACCTTTTTTCTCATCTACTTTCTGAAGCTTACTCTCCTACCATATCTATTATGCCACCCATTCAAAGAGTTTCCAAATGGTTTTTTTCTTCATCAACAACAATTTTTTGAACCCTACAATATACCTCAATCTGCTTGATCCAGTTATCGAGCTTTTATGAATTAAGCCCCCCATTATACATTGGAAGTTCAAACTTAATAGCCAATTTTAATTAAGAAGAAAATATGATTTGTTTGCTTCACCTTTAGGAAAATCATTTTTTTTCTCACCTTCAGGAGAATTAGAATCAGATGAAGAACTATATTTATTTTTACCTTTCTTAGATTATTTTTCCATTTGTTTTCTCTTATCCCAGTATAATTTCTCCACCATCTCTTTCATTTGAAGGAAAGATTGACGAAACTCTTCTTCACGTTCCTTGAATATCCTTTTGGTTTGTGATCTTATTGAACCAATTTCTAGATCAACACTTGTTAATTCTCCTTCATCCTTTCTCGAATGGGGCCTTTTCAATGTTCAACAAAAACTTGCAATCCAAGCACTGTTAAACAGGTCATAGACCATCTCTACTACCAAAATATGATCCAAAATCATGAGAAAATTGAACACATTCACCAATTTTTTATTTAAAAAATGATTTTGTCGATTAGTTACGACATTATGAATTTTCCTTATTTTTAATTAATTTTAAAAATTTGCAAGCTCTGTGTAAATCATAGAAAACCCAAATTAAAATTGAGAAAATTGAGCCACGCAATTAATAATGGAGTTCTTTGTTAAATCCTATGTCTCTAGGTCCATATAAATGTGACTGATATATTACTATAAGCCTTAATACACTTGTAAATGTTTCAAAAGGTAGATATATATTCTCCAATTGCCACAATATTCCTCTAGCAAAATCAAGCCTAGTCTCTTTTGGAATTTTCCTCCAATTTTTCTCATGCCTATCACAATAAGCTCGAGTATATATAGACTATTAATATATTAAAACTTCAAGTATCACTTACCCCCTTTTATAACATGGTACCAACTCATGGCTCAATGGTCTGTTATAATGTTGGTAAAGGATAGGATAAGGTTTCAAGGTCCTTATCCCCCTACCATTATTTTTTCTTGGCAGTAGTGGGAAAATCCACATACATAAGAGGGCAGGTGGATTTATTGTTCTAGTATCGAGAATTTGTGGGATAATATTGGTCATAAGACCACTTTTTTTATTTCTAAGTGTTTAGGCAGTTGGGCCAACAAGAAAATTTTGGTCATGTGTTGTGTTGGTAAGATATTTTCGGATCATAGGTGTTGAGGAGATGAGGTGGGAAGTTATCAAGGTGGATTAGAAGATGCGGTGAGATGACAGATAAATGTGGCAAAGAGTTGGAAAATAAGTTTGTTATGATAGTGAGTTTTTCGGTGCGCAGGTTGACTCAGTCGGCCAAGGTGGGTTATTTTGAATCGTTGAGTTGTGTTGTCCACCAAGTCAATACAATGCATAATAATACATAGCATAGTATTATAATGAAATAGTCCCACATTCATCTTGATATGGATAGCATAATCCAATATATACAAAATCTCAGTCATGGTAATATGAATATCGGAGGAAAAGGAACCTCTCCACAAAAAGAATGTGTCAACTCTTACTGAGGGCCCCCAACCAGTGAATAGTGGGGCCCACCTGTCCATAAACGAGTGTCAAAAACTAGTGATGAAAAACCAAATTTTTCTTTAATACCACATGTGCCGCTTTTCGTAATTTCATTTGTCCACTTAGCGGATTTGCACATGTCCATGTCACTTGCACACAGTCCATTATTTTTTTAATTGGCCAAAAAATTTAGTGCGATATATATTTTTCTTATGGCCTTTATTTTCAGCAAACAAGATATTGTCAGAAATATCTCAATCTTTTCTATGCAATACAACTGACTGTGATAAATTCTAGGAAGATCGTAGATCGGCATTTCTCAATGAGGATCCTCTGGTTCACCGTCAACTATGTAAAATGACATGGGGTATATTCTCATATATTTTTATCCAAGTCACCAAATAATTAAAAAATGGTACCTTCAGAAAGGTCTTGAGGAGAAACACACATTAATAGTAGTTTTCTTTCATCATAAAGAGTATTTTGTTTCAAAAAAGTGGAAAAAAAACTCATGGTTGTTTTTTAGATTTGGATTATACAAACATCTCTAATTCCTATGTTAGGTCTACTTACTTGAATGTTAATTAGTCCTTAGTGGTTGAAGAAGTGGGTGGTCTTCCTAAATTCATATTTACTCCTAATTCTCTTCTTCTTCAAATATAACTCAATTTTAATGAAAAATATTGTCTCCTAAATCCAAGGTTATGCTACCCTTTTGTGTGGCCAAGTATTTTGAGTTACAAAACTTTGTATTGGTATTTTGTAATGCAATTTATGCCTCCTCCATTATTTTAATATATATTTCATGTTTTAATCAATGATATATTGTTATTGTGGATCCGTTTTTCTCTTTAACTTGTTTTATTGTGTTCTTTCCTTACTATTCTATTATGGTATGATATTTGTGTGCTATATTTGCATTATTTCCATCCTTTGTGTCATTTATCTAGAGAATCAAAGTATGATAAAATAACCAAACTGAATGTCTTTTTTCTTCCCTTTAATTTTTACATTTTCCCTCTTATTATTCATCTTAGGGAGAAAATACACTTTCCTTTTAGTGCATCATGTCATCTTTCATTCAGTATTTCATACTTTTGAACCCTAGTTCCTTGGAAACCTTAGATTAGGAATAATTAGCAATAAATTATAGTGTTGGTTAGATTATTTGTAGTGGAATACAGTGGAAGGAACAAATAATTTTCCTGGAGAGTGATCTTGAATGATCCATTGTCCCACACTATGGGGGTCCTTCAATGTTTCACTTCAAGGTATTAAGCCTAACTTTAGCAAAGGGTGCAATATTAAGTGATAATATTATTTCACATGTACCACATGATACTATAGACACAAAATCATGCCCTTGGGTACATTTCTAGGTCCTAGTCACATACTACTATTCATATGATTCCTAAGTGAGAAAACTAGCAATTGAAATCTATCTTTTTCCTTTTATTTCTATTTGGTCTTACATACCCCATAGCCTAGTCTGATCTTCATTGATTTATCTTTATTAACTCTAAACACCAACACCTAGGTGCCCTCATCCCCTCTAGGTGCTCCTGACCTCTTTATATCTTACTTGCCTCTTTTTGGCATGTTTTATCTTTTAGGAATCTTATTTTCTTATGGTCGGAATTCCAATTGTCAATTGCAAAATTCAACCAAGGGAATCATATAAATATAAAGCTATGTGACCAAAATAAAGCACCAAGCTCTAAGCATCTACTATCATCACCTAAGGTTACATCCAAAGGCATTTGAAGAGCATCAAAGGAATCCATCTATCACTCACTCAAGGGACAAGGGACTACAATTTTTACATACTCGTATAGGATGGGAAGTAAATTTTTCCATCCACACATATTTTTACATTTGTGCATATAACTATCTCTCTCTATCAAGTTCATCTTGAACAATAGCTAGCTAGGGCATGATTTCTACACACACAAACAAGAACTACATGGAGTTTGAGATGTAATGTAGTGCTCAGTTGTAAGTTCACTCTTTTGGGTGACCTTTCGGGTCAGTCTAACTCCCCATTTGCATATTTTATTTTTATGATTTGATGTAGTTTGGGGTTTTTCAGTATATCATTTATTTTGTAGGTTACGAGTGAATTATACAACCATTTAGCAACATACAGGTGACCAATAATGAAGGTTAGTGACACTTTTGTGACATAGAAAAAACTATTTTATGAGCTCCTACATTATCATAGGTGCCCAGCAGAGGTCCCTAGCTCCTAGGTGCCCTAGTCCTATACCAAGAACCCTAGTCTAGGCTTAGTTCCAGGATTTTCTGTGTGTGGTTGTGACACTCTTTTCCTCTTGTTCATCAATCTTCCAGTCCAAAACACTTTGGGAGTAAGAGAATATCAGCTAAGTATTCTATCCTCTCTTTTTCTCCTAGGGTTTCATTTTTATCTAAGTTATTTCTTGTATCATATATGTACTTTAGTTTGTATTTATCATACATGACTATACAATTAGGATTTCACAAATTCAATATTTGTTAAATCATTTGGTGAACCCATCGCTCAAACCCAACCTTAATTCTAGGTATTTTGTCATATTTTTATCATGGCTCAATCTTATGGAACATTTACTGAAGCCCTCCTTCAAGAGATCAATGATCATATTTATAAACATTCTCGAGATCTAGATTTACTCTTATTCATTTCTTGTGAGGAGGCCACCAATCTTGTTGACCTTAATGTTCTTACCTCCATTCATACTTCTATGCCTATTGCTAGTCAACCCCCTAATTCCACCCTTTCACCTACTTCTATTTTTCATGTACTTTTTCCTACCCCCAACAACCACTTCACTCCACCTCTTATTTCCAACATGTGATAAGTCTCTTTTGTTGGAACTCAAGACCTAGTCTCTCTCTATCAGGATCTCTAAGTTCAAATCTATCAACTTTAATAGGCTAATTCTCATGCATATCCATCTCTTGATTCCACCTTACTCCTCCATGCTCATTTTTCACCCTCCATTTCCACCTATGCACTTCCTCTAAACTTTTTTACTCCTAAGCCACCCACGTTCAATGGCCATGGTAACCCTCAAGAGCATCTCCAAGAATTTCATGTGGCATGTCTAGATTATGTGGATGATTATACTTTACTAGAAAATATCTTTCCTAGAAGTCCCCAAGATTATGTTATGCAGTGGTTCTACGATGTACTTGTCCATTTGGTAACATCATTTACATATTTATCTGATGATTTTCTCACTCATTTTTCAAACAATATCGTTTCTAAAATATACTATGCTCAACTTGCCCAAATAATAAAAGTATCTAATGAGAATCTAGAAAATTATGTGTTGCAATATAATATCAACTTAGCTAAGATGTCTAATGTACTATGGTACTCTGAACTTCAAGATCTATTTATCCAAATCATCTTACCACATTTTTATGAGAGTTTTATCTTTGAAACATCTCCCTCATTTGATCAATTATGCCATAATCTTAAGTTACATGAAAGAAAACTATTATCTATGGGAAAGCTTAAATATCATGATCAAGCCTCATCTTCTAATCAGTTTCAAAAAAAATCTACTTTTAAGCCATCTACCGAGCCCATTAACGAAAAATATATTGGTAATGTCGTCTCCACTCCTGGAAAGCTTCAATGGAAACCTCAAAAGCTTACATTCACAAAATTTCCTTGTGTTCTGCATATTATTTTGCCATAGATTATTGAGATAAATCTTATTACACTTCCTCCTCCACTTAATCTGGGTCCATATTTCCCTAAAGGATGCAATTATAATGAAAAATTTATATGTAATTGTCATCAATGTGTTGGGAATTCTACTAATTGATGCATCAAACTTAGACATCTTATTCAAGATCTCATCGACAATAAAAAAATCAAGATCCCTGAGCCTTCAGCATCTATGTTGGTCAATGAAAATAAAAAATCTAAACATCTTTAATGATCAGCTCCCTAAGCATTACAAACAAGTTGTTGACTCTTCATCGAGAGCTCTTGATTTCCTAGTTTCTCATGTTGATGCTTCTCCGCCATTCATTGCATTATCTAATCATGATTACCAGACTAAATTCTCTTCTCATACATTACATATCAAGGCTTATATTGGACCTCATGTTATCAACAATACAGTGATCTATCCAACTATTCATATGAGTGTGTGATCAATTTCACCTCTTGTCGCTATCAACTATCCTCTCTCTCATATTACGTATCTAGTTCTCAAATCTTATGGTTACGTCAAGGTTTTAGTTATAGTTGGGCCTCTTACAATTTTTGTGTCATTCATTATGGAAATTTTAATCAAAGGGTGTGACATGATCCTAGTGCTTCCTTGTCTCCTTATTTCTCAAGCTATAATTTCCATGAATCACTTATGTTTAAATGTCATTAACAACAAGAAAGTTACAACGATCAAAGGTTTTCTTCCATTCACATCCTGGTTGCATCCTCCCCTTAAGGTTTTCATTATACTCACTAGAGAATCTATGTCTGTGGGACCTCTCAAATCTAAACAGAAATCTAATCCTATCTCTCCTATTCACACACAAACTACTCAGTATTATCATTCCACTAGTCCATCTCATCATCCTAGGTCGACCACTCAGATGGATCCATCACATTGGTATACATCACCTCCTCAGTATCCTTCACATAGGTACACATAACCTCCTTAGTCTCCTTCACATATGTGCACATCACCTCCTCGGTCTCCTTTTCATAGGTGCATATCACCTCCTCGGTCTCCTTAATGTTCATACTCATCACTTATTACGTCTCATGCACATAGGTCTCATTCACCAAAACATCATCTGTCTCATACATCACTGATCTCAAAGCATGGTCACACGCCTTTATCTCCACAAGCATCAGGTGGAGGACCCTTTTCCTTCAAATTTTTTAGATAGCTTACTCATCATCATACACTTCGAGGGTATCATGCTCATTCTCTCCCCCCTCCTAACATTCTAGGTTGTCTATTATTTCTATCTTGATGCTTTGTTCTTCACATCTAGTCTCTCTCTAGTATCATTACATACATTGATACACCTTTTGTATCGTCATTTTCCTATGATGCACTCTTTTGATAAGGTTCACACTTGACTTTAGAGGGAATACTACATCCATGAACTTCACACACCACACATTTCATGCTACGTATTCCATTCTCACACATCATATTATCCTCTTCTACACTCTACGCTCTATGCTTTATTGATCTTTCTAGCACACACAATTCAAACCATTTCCCGATGATGAAATCTTATTCTATGGTTAATTATTGATTGTCGAGGGGTATTTTATAAATGAACCTCATCTCATACTCATCCACATCCACTCGGGAAGCATGCTACTCCTATAACATTCACATTACATGTCATTCCATCTCACTCATTCATAGCATACTGCATAACTTGCTTACACATATCTTTTTTTTCTTATATTGGTTACATGTACACCTAGTTTTCATCCTAGCCAAATACTTTGTATGTCATTATATTTTTTATATATACATGCGTTCTCACTTGTTCTTTAGTTGTGAATGAAAAATATCTACAGATCTTCACATGCAACAATGATGTTTGGCATTATAACTCTTACCAGTCCCACCGAGTCTCCTAGGGGAATATACATTCATACACATCATAGGTGCTATTGTTTCATTTTATACTACTTCCTATTCTTAGTAGCACACTCTTTTCCATTGATTTATACATGCTTTGACATACTTTTTATCTTTCTAACATGCTAATAGGGGCTTCATGTGTAACATTTTTCTTATAGGAACTATTGGCCACCATGGTTGTTTGATAATTTATTTTATCTTATCTTATATTATATTCCATTGTTTGTCCCCATGTCTTTTTGTTCATTTCTTGTATGTTTTTGGCCACTTCAGCCCTAATTGTCTTGCGACATTTTGAGTTTTGTCCCATGTTTGAAACCCACTTTTTCTAGTCTACTTTTTCTACACTATTGCTTGTTTACATAATCTTTAATAACATTTTTGTCACATTTTTTCTACTAACACGTGTTTATTGCCACTTTGTTTACATGTTCTTTGGTTTCTACTATGCACATTCCCCTCTGTAGGGCTACAATTTCATATTATTTTTAGGTCCTCTCCTTTAGGCCGCATCCACCGAGTGACGTTGCATGCACCCCAAATGAAGGGGCATACATTGGGTGAATAAGACACCCCATTTAGCAGCTAAGAGTTTTAATACATTATAGGAACAAAAAATATACAATTACAAAAATGGCCCAAAAATTGACCTAGGTCATCAATTTAGCACAGACATTAGAGCTCATATATAGACATGAGTTCCTGGGTGCTCTTGAACCTCCTTGGGTGTTTATAAAAAGGGAGTAGCTACATTTACTTTCTCATATTAGCATAATTGGCAAAATTTCAGAGAACAGTTCTTACGGTACAGGAATAGTCCTCTAGTAATCAAAATGCATTCTATCTCCCTTTTTTCTATTTCCTCGGATCAAACTTGAACAAGCACGGAACAAAGTAGGATCACACCATCTACAGTGGTGTATAAATTTTGGTAAGAATTCAAGGATGGATAATAACACTAGACCTTTCTCCCCAACACTCTTCTTTCATGGCATGAGATCACCTAAAAAAAATTGCACTTAGCATGAGATTACCTTAAAAAACTCGTTCTTGGCATGATATCACCCGAAAAAACCCGTTCTTGGCATGAGATCACTCGAAAAACTCACTCTTCTACAAAAATTCAAGACATTTTCTATCTTTTTCACTCTTCACGAATCAAGAGCATACTTTCCTTTTTACACATTTTTACATACTTTTACATGGTTTTTCAAAGCTTTCATAACACATGATTTTGACTACTTTTTCTATCTTATTTTCCAAGTTCTTCCTTAATACACAACAAGAATAATCCAGGCTTAAAAAAATCACAATAGAAAAAATAAGAAAAATATGGTACAATACATACAAAGCGCCCATAGGGTCACTTCTCTTCCTTAGCTTCCACGCTTCATTTTTTAGCACTCCACACTTTTTCTTGTCTCATCGGCATTCTATTAACATCACTATCTACATGGTTATCTAGTACGCATCTCTTATCCACTTTATATGATCGAGTCTTCACTCAACAACATAAAATGGGGGGAAATGTAGACATAAAATCACACACTTGTGTACATTTTTAGGTCTTAATCACATACTAGTATTCATATGATTCATAAGTGAGAAAAATAGCAATTGAGATATATATTTGGCCTTTTGTCTATGTTTCTCAATTTCTATTTTGTCTTACACACCCCACAGTCAATTTTTATCTTCATTTATTTATCTTTATTGACTCTGGATGCCAATGCCCAGCCAGGATGTCAGCGCACAGGAACTCGTGTCCCTTATGGGCACACCCGAACTCTTTGTATCTTACTCACTTCTTTTGGGCATCTTATTTTCTTATGGGTCGGACTTCCATTTATCAATTGAAAAATTCAACTAAGGGAATCATATAAATACAAAGCTATGTGAGAAAAATAAGAAACCAAGCTCTAAGCATCTACTATCATCACCTAAGGTTGCATTTAAAGAAATTCTAAGAGCATCAAAGGCATCCATCTAACACTCACTCAAGGGACAAGAGAATTAATTTTTTGCATACACACATAGGAGGGGAAGTTCATTTTACCACCCATGCATCTATTTACATTGGTACATCTAGTTATCGCTTGCTATCAAGTCCATCTTACACAAGGGCTACCTAGGGCATGATTTCTACACACATACACACACAAGAACTACATAGAGTTTGAGATGTAGTGCAATACTCTGTTATAATTTCACTCTATTGGGTGACCTTTGGGGTTAGTATGACTCCCCATTTGCATATTTATTTTTTAGGATTTGATGTAGCTTTTGGTTTTACAAGATATCATTTGTTTTGCAAGTTAATAGTGAATTCTGAAATCATCCATCGACATACAGGTGACCAATAGCGAAGGTTAGTGAAACTTGTGCGACACAGTGAAAACCATTTTTTGAGCTCCTAAGTGGTCACAGGTGCCTAGCAGAGGTCCTTAGCACCTAAGTTCCCTATTCCTATTACAAGCACCCTATTCCAATCTCATCCAGAAGTTCTAGGATTTTATGTGTGTGGTTGCATCATTATCCTCCTATTTATTAGTCTTTCAGTCCAAAACACTTTGGGAATAAGCAAATATCAACTAAGTCTTCTATCTTTTCTCTTACACCTATGGTTTCATTTTTATCTAGTTTATTGCTTGCGTTAGATCTGTACTTCAGTGTTTATTTATCATACATGACTCTGTGATTAGGATTTTACAAATTTAATATGTGTTAAATCAGAGACCAATTGATCCATATATATCTTATTTTTTATCTACTAATATTAGTGTGTGTTTCGGTGGTAATTTACTTTTAGAGGAAATAAACAAAAAATTTATAAAATCTAAACTTCAATCCAGTAGATTTTAAGTTAGGAGTCATCATATGGGTTGTTCATTATATCCAAAGGAAAATTACCACTGAAAACTCACCAACCTAAGTGCAGTAGATCATAAATGAGCTATAGATGGTTCAATTGGTCATATCGAGTGTGCAAAAATAATTATCACTTGAAATAACACCCTTTGTTAAAGTTAGGTTCAAGACCTCAATGAAATATTGAAATACCTTCAAAGTGTGGGACAATGGCTACTTCAAGGTTTTTCTCCAAGGGAAAATTTTGTTCCTTCCACTTCATTTCACTACATCTAATCTAATCATCACTATAATCTACTAATAATGAATCCTAATATGAGATTTACAAGGAACCAAGGTTTAGAAACATGAAATACTAAATGAAAGATGAGGTAATGCACCAAACTAAAAGTGGATTCTCTCCCTAAAATAAATAATGAGAGGGAAAAATGAAAAATATAAATATCATAAACAAGCCACATTCAACTCTGTAATTTTTTCAAAATTCGATCGTTTATAAAATGACACAAAGAATGGAAATCATGCAAACATAATTCACATACATCCTACCATAATAGAATAGGAAGGAAAGAACACAATAACACAAGTTAAAGAGAATAAAGAGAGCCAAAATAATAATAATAGCATTAATTAAATCATAAAAAATCTATTACAATAATGGAAGAGATATTGAGTGCATTACACAACATAAATGCAAAATTCTAGAACTCAGAATGATTAGAAACACTAAAGGAAAGCATAACCTTGAATTCAATAGATGACTTTTTCCATTAAAAATGAGTTACATTTATAGAAAAAGAAGATATGGAAGAGTAAATCTAAAATCAAGAAGACCACTCACTTCTTCAAGTACCAATGACCAATTAGTATTCAAGTTTGTAGAAACAACATGAGCGTTAACTTTCTATATAACCCAGATTTAAAAAACATCAATGATTAATTTTTCAACATTTTAGAGCCCAAAAATACCCTTTATCATGACCCAAAAATTTTATTAACATGTATTTATCCTCAATGTCTTTATGTTGGTACCAATTTTGTCTTATTTGGTGACCCGAATCAAAAGGTATGAGCATTTAAATATACCCGTGTTATTACAAATAATTGAATGCCACAATGATAAAAAATTTAACCCTCGAGAATCCCATGCTAATGTTTCAACCACTAATTTGGTCCTAAAGTCACGCTCTTTATTTCACAACATTTCTTTCTTTATATATGGATTGGCATGACTATTTTCATCTTCACACAACTTTACCTCTTTCTATGAGATTTTCAAATGTTGTGTGGAATTTTAGTGTTCTACATATTTTTAGGGTTTCACATAAATGTGATCTTCCACATGGTTTTATGGTAATGTGGATTTTTAGGGATCGTGGAATTTAGGTTTCTATGGAATTATAGGGATCTGTGGAATTATAGGGATCCATGGAATTTTAAGAATCCAAAAAATTTTAAGGATGCGTATAATTTTAGTCATCCATGAAAAAGTAGGCTATGTTTCCTTTTTGTGTGGCCAAGAATTTTGAGTTACAAAATTATTTATTGGTCTTATGTGACACACTCAGTGCCTTCTCCATTACTGTAATATATTTTCCATGTTTTAGTCAATGACATTTTATCATTATGGCTTTGTTTCTTCTCTTTAACCTATGTTATTATGATTTTTCCTTCCTATTATGTTATGGTATGATGTGTGTGAGATAAATTTGAATGATTTTAGTCCTTTGTGTCATTTATATAGAGAATCAAAGTTTGAAAAAATATAGGGTTGAATGTGGATTGTTTTTACCATTTTGGTTTTATATTTTTCCCTCTCATTGTTCATCTCAATGAGAGAATCCAAATTCAGGTTTGTGCCTCATCTCATCTTTATAAACCTTTATTCCTTAGAAATATTAGATTAGGACTAGTTAGTAGTAGATTATAGTGTTGGTTAGATTAGCTACAGTGGACTAAAGAGGAAAGAACCATCCTTTCCTCTGGATATTGAGCCTGAAGGAGTCATTATCCCACACTTTAAATTTATTTCATTATTTTATTGACATGATGAACCTAACTTCATAAAAAAAATTAATCTCAACTAAGAACATGTTGTAATACAATATAGTGTATTATAAGAAAGTTTTATAGTCATAAAAAATGCACTAGACAAATGTACCAACTTTATAATAGTCTAATACAACATTCATTAAACATAATCAAACATACCAACATAAAGGAAATATAATATATAGGGATACTTACCATTGTAAATACATTTTTGGCATATTAACCATAGCCATGATTAATAACACCTTGAGAGGTTTTTATGGGTGGATCAATAGATAGATAAGTAGAATACCTAATTTGAGCAAAGTTCGAGTCTCCAAAGACTTGGTAGATCTCACTGGTAAAAGCATTTATTCTTGTATATAATAATAACCCAATTCTTCAAAGTAACCTCCAAGTATAAGCACCACTAAGGCCTAAAAACCCTTACCCTATAAGGGAATATTTGTGAGAAAAATAAAATAATATTATTTGATAAAATGTAGAGAAATGAAAAAAAAACCTAATCATAGGATAATGTTGACGATGATCCTTACCGGATGAACCGTCGGATTCGTAGGAAACCTTAGGTTAGTGGGACGTTTACCCTAAGGTGACATCCATATTTTAAAGAAGCTGGATCTTCTCTTCGATGTGATATAAGTTTAGGGGAAAACTAAAGAAAACTAGGAAACTAACTAAGGTGACAAGCTGAGATAGATCTGAAGAAATGGAGAGATTTCTAGTGAGTTTCCTATAATATTTTGAAGAGCATATAGCATGATCTACCTATTTAGTAACACCTTAGTTTAATAAAATCCGAGGAGACAAAACATGTGATAGATGTAGATAAAAAATAAGTTAAAACCTAAGGGATTATAGCACGATGGATTGCATAAATTATCCATAATTACTTGCGAAAGATAAACAACTCAAAATACAAAAGCAAAAGTGCACAGAACTAGAACTTTAATTTATATGGAAAATAATATATAAGTCCCAAATGGCACAAAATAAAAATTCCATTTAAATAAGTCTAGCTAAGGCTTTGTTAATGAAAAATTGAATCTTCCAATGCCATTATAATCCTTTGTTCCCTTTCTTCTCTCTCCCCAAAACTGCTTCTTTTAGAATTAGATGATCCATTTATATCCTTTTGTGGCTCTTCTTTAGATGTATTTGAACTAGGGTTTCTGTCAGTGGTGTTTAATGATCTTTCACTTCTTGGTCAGTATCCCTAACCACTGTGTGCATGTATACTTTAATTAATGCTAAATCAAATGAAACAAGAACTACCACCTAAAATAGCTCTACGATTTAGCTAAAACAAAGCATAAACACCATCATGATAAGAATTAAACAAGGGTTAGATACTAGCATTCATCAATACAAACTTTGAAACTAACAATGCTAAATATATAAACTCCTCTATTCTCTAACAACAAATAAATGAATGGACCTAAGTAAGCTCCATGGCTATCAAAATAGTTGTCCTTAATGCTCCAAGAACCTAAGAATGGGGGCTAATCAAAGTTGGGCTACAAGACCCTTTTGACACCTCCCATATGACCCAAGCACTTTAAGAAAGAGGCTTAACTCTTCAAGATGATGAACTCTCAAAAGGGCAAGGTGCAAGCTCTTAGTCTCTTTGCTATATGCTTTGCATTTACTCTCTTAGAAAGTTTAGGTGTAAGTAAAAAGGTAGGTGGAGGGATCTTTATATAGCCCAAAGGATAAAGGATTCAACACATTCTCATGAATGTGGGATAAAGGTAAAACATGATTAGGAATGGATAAGGTTGCTTTATTAAAGGTAACCTTACTTTAGAAGGGTTTAATACATGTTTAGCAAGTCATGGGAGTTGGGGGGTATTTTAATTAATCAAAGGTGATTAATTAATAGGTAGGTGTAAGCTTATAGAAGCCAATTAGAGGAATATTAGTGCGATTTAGGCTATTATAAGGGGATTAAATCATTTAAATATTGATTTATTGGTTAAATGAAGGGGAAGACTAATTAATTAATAATAATTAATTAATCTAGATAAAAGAGGTGATTTATTAACGGAAGGTCGTTAATTAGGGTATTTGTTGGATAGGCAACTTAATTAATTAGCTTAGTGTAATTAATTAATGATGATATGAGGGAAAATGAGTGCTTTTGACGATATGTCGTTGATTTGCGAGAAAGGGGATAATTAGCACAATTTAAGTATTTAAATTGCTTGGGCGTAATTATAGGTGTCTACAACCACTTGTTGAGATATTTGCAATTTGCTTTAAATTCACCCAATTTTCACCACTGGAGTCAGTGATAATCCTTTCCAGACATGTGGATAATGAATGCTTGCTTGAGAGTCTTTTATGAAAATGGATTCCCAACCTGCACCTGAAAGACATGTGGCATTTGTGTGTTATTTTGAGGAGGATTATGACTTTCTTTTCTAGGAGGATCACTCAGGCAACACCTAGACTCTTTCCAGATTTGATTCCATACTCAACCGACTTCAAGTTGGGTGATCAGAAAAAATCAGGGCCAGGATGATGAAAAAATTTTATCAAAGGGGCTCAAAAAAGACTTTTGCAGTTATGGCGGTTCATCTAGGGACTCCCTACCAGTCATGGAAGAAACCATCAATCCCTCCACTTTAAAAATCACAATGTGGCACAATAAATGCCACTCAGATCCGCTACAAGGTAGCTTGAAATCTAAGCCATTACTCCTTTGTTTGGTATTTCCTCCTTTGTAAGGCCTATAAGGCATGATCTAGATCGATTATCTCCTTATGCGAGGAATTTTGGAGATTCTGCACTACTACATGTAAGCAGAAATCCAATTAGACAATAGGGTTTAAAATGGCCTCCACCTCCGCAACACTAGAATTATCCTTTAAAGACTGAAAGACAGTCTTGTCTTGACGTTTGGCCACCAGGAGTTATTTAATTTGGTCTTTTGTGAGGACTATAGAGTCATCAAGAAAGGGAGAAGGGAAGCCTAGCAGAACCAATTCATCAATGTTCTCCTTCCTATCTTTGATTCCCTGATGGACCTATGTTAAGAGATTTTGACATTTGACAGAATCCTTGTTATAACTTATGATATCATTGATTTAAGCATCATTCATCCACCTATCTATAATCCCCACCCTTTCTAGGGAATATTTTGAAGCATTATAAAGCTTCTGAATCAAGAATTCTGATTCAGGGACCTTGGCGAATATTGCGCTAGTGATGGTGGAAACTATGGTTACAAAAATGGAGCACAATTCCTATGCATCATATATGAATTTGAGCGTGGGGACCAGATCCATTGCCTTAGCGGCAATTCAATCACAGTAGGAAGCATATAGTTCTATCCCACCTTTCTGTGATTGCAGTCCCAACTTGCTAGTCAAATCCATGTACTCCGATGATTTCAACGTTGTCTGAAGGCTGTCTCTTTCAACTTCAATGGCACGCAGCTTAGACTGAGCTGCGACTACCTCCACTTTCTTTAAATCGAGTTCCTGTTGGAGGATCCCTTTCTCCTGCGAGAGCAAATTGGCCGATGACTCGGAGAAGGCGAGCTTGGTTACAAGGGTTCTAAACTCTATCTGAGAAGCCTGCAAGGTCCTCTAGCGAAGAAACTATCCTTAACTCCCTTCGCAGCTACTCTATTTCTTTGTTCTTGCCCTTGAGCTTGGCTTGATGGCTAGCCACATGATGGCCTCTACTTTATGAAGGTTCGATTGCGCCTTTTTCAGCTAATTATTGAGTTTCAAATAATTTTTCGTGACTACCATTGTGGTCTTATTCATTAATTCTAACTTTGTCTTGGGGTCGGAACTCTGAGAGGTCTACCCGCGACGGCATGCTGATAGAGTAGTCATCAAGTAGCATTTGTTCCATAGGTTTGGACACCAGAGGAACGAGTTGTGTAATAGTTAGGGAGCTCTGTTAATGGTCGTATAAAAACCACATTTGTTTTATTGCACTTGTAGTCATCTCCTTCTTCATTTTCTTCTGCTCTTCTATTGTCTCGAAGTAGCTTTAATGGCCTCCGCTTGAATCAGGAATGCATGGAGGAAGATGGCACAGGCCCACCCGCAAACGCTAACCCAGTTGGCAGGCCATAGGGAATGGTTGCTTGCATTTTAGGCATTGAAGTCACAATTGCTAAGGAAGGACCTGCTACCACACGAGGGAAAATCGTGGGGATAGCAAAAGAAGGTTGAAAGGGGATGGGGAACTTCAGGTGGAGGAAGGGACTGAGACGGGGAGACTGATAAGGGAACACCACTGAAAAGGGGAAGATGGTGGTGGAGGAGGGGGTTGAAACATGGAGCCTCCGGCATGGGAAGAGGCGGAGAAGAAATAGGAACCACCACAGACTTCGATTTCTTGCACGGGGGAGTTCAGCATCGGATCCTCCGCAACGATCTTCGCTTCAAAGGAATGGTCATCAAATTGCAGCACTGGAGTCTGAGCTGGAAGATTTTGTGGGGGGAGGGGAAAGCGGGGGTGCAGAGGAGGTAACTAAAATGGTTGCCGGGAAGCGGAGGACTTTGCGGTCGCTCCTACTGGACCACTGTAAAATGATAATGGTTGTATCCTCGCTTTCGGATATCGGACACATGCTTCACATCCTAGAAATCCTCCCAATGTTCATCATTGAGGAATGGCCTCAAAATTCTGGGTGGTCCTGCCAATCTCCTGCCTATATTTCTAATAAACCTCAATTTTCTTCGCGCTCCAGTCCATTTTTTTCAAGGCCGTTCGAAGTCCCTTGGTCATAGCGAGAGCGGGGTCATACTTATGTCTACCTTGGTGGAATGTCTCCCAAATTGGGGTTGGAATTTCTTTAAGCTCGAAAAATATGTCAGGTGACTCCTCCTGGGGAATCCGCCTTGTTTTAAAATATTCCCTCGGCACATGGACGCAGGGGTTGGGGATGTTGTTTTCCCCGTAGAGTCATGGCCATTTTTCCTCTAGGGTCATACCTCCAAGAGTCTTGAATGAGAGCAAACCCATAAGAATCTAGTTTCTTTATAAGGCTATGCTCGACCCTTCTTTTTTAGTATAGTGATTCCTCCTTTGCTAAAGGGGAGATCAAAAAGAGCCTTCTTATTTCAGGTTGTGCACCGAATTCGATGTCCAGGAGTGCTAGCTTCCTAGCTGTCTCTAGGTCCTACTACACGCTCCGTAAGGACCCAAGAAATCATGAAGGATTCCTCCTTAAAACCATGCAAGCGAATCATGGAATCCCCTCCAATGTAAAAAGTAATCGCATAAGGGTATAAGGAGTCGGCCAAAATAGATTGCACTGAATTCATTCATCCTGTTGTTGATCCCTTCAGGATCAATTTCGAGCAAAAGGGGCTCCATGAAAGAATTGAAGAATTTATATACATCCAACAAGCGGGACAGTATATGGACCCATGTAAATATTGGGATGAACTTTTTCGGGTCCATCTGCATGGATCCCATATATTCAAAGTCATGAATTGACTAAAATATCTCAGAATTTTGATAAAGGATGAGATGGAAAAGATAAGATGAGTACCTAAATGTTGAGGTCACTAAGAATTGGGATAATTGCTCGCACATGGACCTTGCAATGGCTTTCAGAAAAATCAAAACGATAGGTCTGATATCTTTACGACAGACCTCATTCAGAAAAAGGTTGGCATCTGCCAATCCTCCACAACCTTTGTCATAATCTTGTCCGAAAATGAAGGCTAGCAAGGAACTAGGAATCTTGAGAATCCACTTGAAGAGAATTCAACAGAATGGGAAACTCCGGGGCTCCAGAGCCACCTATGTCTGAATTGTTTCAGCTCCCTATTAAGGAAAGAGGTTTTATTTCGGCATTGCAACCAAGATACTTTGGAGCTTGGCCATGTCATAGAAGTTGGATGTTAGATCATGAGTTAGGGCCAACATGTCTCTAATGGCCTGCGGAGTGATCACTGCTGTTAAATTTATTCCCTGGATACTACATGCCCTCCAGGGTTGAAATGGTCTACACACATCTGTATGAGTTCCATGCAGGGGTGAACTAGGGGCACCATATATTGAGAAAACGTCATGTCCTCTAGATTCTGGAGCCGAAAACCTCAGAGTCTCCTAGTTTGAGAAACCTGGAAAAAGCTGCCTCCCTCAAAGCCTTAGGCTTCTTGTTGAGGGCTGGATCAAAGATATTTTCAGTGGGGTTTGAGATCATAGTAGGATCGCTGAACCGAGACCCTCCTTCTAGAAACTTCAATCTCGGCTGGAGAGGACGGGGGGGAATTTATTGTCATGCGTAAGATTTTATCAATGGTGCAGAACTAGAGGTCACCATGGTATCGCTTTGAGTGCTCGGAAAGTGCAGAATTTCTTTAACTGTGATATTCAGTAACTGATTTAGAAACCCTATGATTTGGAATGGACCTTATTATCTATTCCCTTATCTTAAATAGCCATTCCTCATTTAAGAGTAATGGATCACGCATAATTTGGGTCACCTCCCATAACACATCCTTTCTCATTAATGAATTTGAGTGTCGCACTTGAGTCTTTTGAGGGATCTTGCATCACCTTGAAATCTTTTCTCTTAAATGACAAAATATTCTCTAGACCATTAATTCGGAGATAAAACAGGGAAGTACACTCCTCTTAAAAATTCATAAAGGGGAAAAGAACTTGAATGAATGACACATGTCAGGGGAAACTTATTAACGAGAAAAAATAAATGAAGAAGGAAACAGAAGCAAACTGTACATATAATAAAACCATTTACAAAAGGATTTATACAAAGGGATTTAAATGAATTCCATTAACTGGAATGGCTAAAGAGTTACCTTCCATTGTTTCAAGCTCAAACACGTTGTACTACTTGCATGTGTTCATTCTTAAGGGTCCCATCCACAGTGGGTCAAATTTTATGTGTTTCCTAGGTTAGGAAGCTCGTGTGTCCCATTTTAGAACCATAATTACGACCTGAAAGTTTGGTTCCGACGTCTTTCAATAGCACCAAGTCTTGACCACTTCCCGATGGCTAATCATGGGCTTATGAGTAGACCCTCACTTTTCTTGGAGCTCTAATAGCTCAGTGAGACTCACTTGCATTGCCCCATTTTCATCCACCTCAAATTTCTTTAATATTTGTAACGTGGGGATCCCCAGGGAAATCGGCATCATGGAGCTTTTTCCATAGACTATCTCATAAGGTGAATCCTTCGGGAGCTGCTTTGGGGGTAATTTGGTCAGCCCATAAGGTAGTCTTGATGTGCTAATTGCACAACCTCTTATGCTCATGCCCCATTCTCTTTATGAGTCAGATTAAGTTCTTATTGGTGGATTCTAGCATACGATTTCCCTAAGGAGAATAATTGGAAGATGTCTTTAGGTAGATTCTATGCCTTACCGTAAAATTAGAAACTTTGATTCCCATAAAGGCCTTAGTGTCATCCAATATGAAAGTGTAGGGGGAGATGAAGCATGTATTTATATCTTTTAAGAGACCTACGATCACATTTTCCATGGCTTCTTTAAGGGAGGGTGATTCTACCCATCAGGTGAAGTAGTCTGTTGCCGTGAAGATCCATTTATGGCCAGTGTTGGAAGTTGGATTAACCATCCCAATTAAGTCCAGACCCCATTGGGTGAAGGGATCCTCTATTAGGATGGGATTAAGGGTTGGTATCTACTTTCTTCAAAGACCCACATGAAGATAGCATACTTTGCACCTGTTTACTTCTACTTTACTGTCGGTGAATAGAATTGGCCAAAAATACCCTACTTGCAGGATTTTTATGGCTATAGTCTAGACTGAAAAGTGACCTCCAGAACTTCTGTGATGTAATTCTTGCAACACTCTTATAGCTTCCCCACTTTCTAGGCATCGAAGTAGGATTCCATTAAAATTACTTTTAAACAAGAAGCCCCTTAATGATGATAAAATTACTCCCCTGTTGTCTATAATATCTCCTTTTTTCAAGGGGAGATGGCTACGATATTTCCCAATTTGCATGAAGCAAACCATGTCTAAGACCCAACCTTTGGAATTACCTTCCTACATATACATTATATCTTTAGACCCATCGTCAATCAAGGAAATAGGTTCATGTGTTAGGTATTAACACATGCCCCTGCTTCTCATGAGTTTTGTGAGTTTTATTTCTATATCATATTTGAGGATATGTGTAATCCAGTTATCTCTTTTCTTAGTTATCTCACCTTCCATTATATAATCCTTGACGCTAGAGTGAGCCACTATGATCCATATTTTGTTGTGAGTGACGATGTGTCTGAATTTATTCAAACCTTTCACTATAGTGTAATCCTGTCTTTCCAAGAAATTATACCTTGTTTTGTAGTCATGAACGGTCTTTGAAAAGAAGGCAACTGAATGCTCCTCTCCTTTTGATTCTCCCTTTTGGGTTAGTACAGATTTTATGTTATGCTCTCCCCCATATACATACATAATGAAGTATTTCACAACTTCAAGGTTGCGCAATACCGGGGTAGATGTTATAGCCTCTTTTATCAATCCAAAGGATTGGTTCCATTCATCAGTCTATTTGAAACCGAGATCCTTTCTTAGCAAGAGAGTGATTGGGTAGATCTTCCCCATGAATTCCAAGATAAATTTTCTGACCAAGTTGATTTTTCCTAAAAAGGATTGAATAAATTTTCTTTTTACTAGAAATGGAAGCTCCATGATGTCCTTGATTCTTTTAGGTTCAATAGAGATTCCTTCCTTAGACACAATATGTCCTAGAATTTTTCACAGGGGTACTCTGAAAACACATTTTTTTGGGTTTAAAGAGATCCCAAATTCTTGGCATCTTTTGAATATAGCGTATAGAGCAACCAAATGCTCCTCCACTATTCTAGTGAACACTGTTAGGTCATCAAGGTATATGAGGATCACCTTGTTTATTAATGCCCCACACGTAGAATACATGGCCTTTGAAAGGTATCCCCAGCATTGGTGAACCCAATAGGCATCTTTGTACATAGAAAAAAATTCCCCACTTAGTCATGAAGGTAGTATTATATTGACTCCTTTCAACAAGACATATTTGGTTATAGCCTAAAAAACCATCGAATAAGGAAAACATCTCGGATCTTGCGACTGTCTATAATATTTTTTCCATTGAGGGTAAATGGTAGTGATCCTTTATGGAAGCACTATTTAGATCTCTAAAACCTACGTAGAGCTAAATTTCCCCATTTCCTCTTTCTTACAATGACCATATTGGAGACCCACGTCGTTTGTTTGATAGGGAATATTAGATGAGCCTCTAGAATCTTCCTCAATTATTTAGCCATGAGGGATTCTATCTTTGAGTTCACGGGCCTTTTCTTTTGACGCACTGGCTTAGTCATTTCCTCAAGGTCGATGGTGTGCTGAATAATGTCTTTGTCATAGCCATCTAGATTTTCATAAGTCCAGACCATTACCCTATCATACTTATGGCATAAGGATATGATTGTTTCTTTCTCCTTTTGGGCCACTGATTTTCCAACATTTAGTATTCTTTATTTTGTTACTTCTAGTTTGACATAATCTTCTTTTATTTCCGTAAATTTCCTTTAGTCAGAACTAGTACCATTTGAGTCAAAAATATTCTCAAGGGTTGTTAACCCTTTTGGAAGCTTATTCATTTTGAGTTGGATTATCTTATCCCCATACACTTCCTTGATTTTGGGTTGGATTTGATGTGCAAATTAATCAAACTATTGGAGGAAGTGGATGATCTGTCGATCGTTTTCAAATACCTGCGAGTGGTCGAAATTGTTAGGGATAGAGGGATAGATGATCAACCTTATGGTGCTTTCATTTATGATCAAATCCCGAACTAGGTCAAACTGATATCCTATCAGGGCCATTCTATCGGGCTCTGCATTCTGGTCATGGAGAATTACTCTAATATCAATATCTTTAAAATCATCTATGAGGTCTCATACCCGATGTCGGTAGGATCTCATCCTAGGATTTTTTGTGGCAGAAATATTTCTTACTTGCGTTACAACCAATTCCAAATCACTAAACAAATTTATCTTCAAAATTCCTTCCTTTTGGGATATGGACAAGCCATGCACCAAGGCCTTTATATTCTGCTTCATTACTGGTACAGAAGAAGTGGAAGTTAAATGATAGGAGTATTTTTCCTCTACTAGGGGACATTGAGCATACTCTATCTTCGGGGATAATGTAGGGTCCATATGTTAGAATCCTCAGGTATAATTTCCTTCCTTTCATCATGTTCTCTTGCTACTTCGGGGGATCATGTAATCCTCGTTGAAAATGACATAATTTCCTAAACCAGGTGGAATAAAAGTTCCCAAAATGATCTTTGGGGGGAAGGTTGGATAGGTGATCACCACTTTGGGGCTCCCCATCTTCCATGTATAATTCATCCAACCTGGCGATCATAGGATGGGAAGCTTCAAAACTGGAAGCCACTTGGTTGGTTAAATGTTCCTTGGAGAGGGGCTCTAACACAACCTTCATCTTGGATCCATATTTGATTTGAAAAATCAAATGGGACAAATAAAGAGACATATAGCCTCTAATTTTAGTTGTGAAATTATGGAGGAGGCAATGGACAAAGACTGGTGGAACGTCTATTACCATGATATCTTGCCAAATAGCTATATTTGGGTAGGAATAAAGTTATAGCATGATCTCCTTATAACTCTGATGGTTTAGACTGACTTCCTGTCTAGTTGCATCACCCCCTTCTTCAAAGTTTCATAAGCAATCCCTAAGTCATCTGCAATCGCTTTGGGCATGATGGTAGTGCTTGCACCAGAATCTATCATGGAATTGTGTAACAATTTTTTACCTATAATAAGAGTCAAAAAGAAGGGGTTAGGCATTTACTTACCAACCTCTCCCTTTTGATTCAATAGTACTGCTTCTGTAGAGATTTGGGAAAAATGTTCCCTTCCCTTTTCCTTGGTTGTGGTGTTTGGACCATTATTTGGTTTGAGCACCTCTTGGAGCAGCTCCCTTTGCTCAGGATGCTTAGAAGGCCCCATAAAGAAGCATTAGTTGGGGCTTTCTTAAACCATTGGCCTACATCGATTGGTCTAGGTGGAAATGATTTAGAAGATGATATGGATTTCACCCCTTCTGTAGTGGATTGGTGGATGTCCTGAATCTTGATACTTTCTTTTGAAAATTCCTTGATATTGACTAGTGGTGATGCATTTATCACTTTTGATGATTCTTTGTGCATCTTACCAATTAGATTTGGAATCAGGGCATCTACCTCTATTATCCTCTTCTTGAAATGAGTGTTGTAGTTAAATTATATGGGATTCAAAATGGATTCTTCATTTTTAAATATGGACTCCTCTCCTTTAATCCAAGAGAATAGAGTGTGCTCTAGTCTGATCTCCGCTTCTTGCTCTAGGGACATCCCCTGTATCTATTCCGTGAAAGTGGCATTTTGAGCTCCTATGGATTGGTGGGGTCTAGAAGCATTCATATCATAGCCTTCTCTTGATCATTGTTCATCTACCTTCTGTTACAAATTACCTTGGGGGAAATCCCTTTGCATATGAGAATTATTGCACGGGAAGCACCATACGTTAGGGTCTTCATCCAAATGGTTTTTTTCGGGTACCATCTCTCTTCCACTACTGGGTGGAATAGTCTGGAGAGGTCTAGGTACGGGAACTAATTGGTTTGACAGTTGCACAGGAGGCATTCTCTAGGTATTTTGGTATTGAGAGAGATAAGAGGGTTTGCTACCTTGATAATTTTGGATAGGATAAGCAATTTGGTTTCTTTTGAGATTCACTATCTTGTTAGAAATGTTTTTTTTAAATACTCTTCATTTCCTCTATTTTGGGAGATAGGGAGGATGCAGTGGTAGGAGTGGGAGCCAAATAATTAGGTGGGTAACTATATAAATATGTAGGGGGCCTAAGCTAGTGGTTGCGGAAAAGGGGCTATTTTAGGGAATAATTGTAAGGGGGGCCTATGAGGAAGTTTCTCGGTGTCTATTAGGTTATTTTTAGCTTGGATGACAATTTTATAGGTTTGTGGTAAGGAATCCCCTCCTAACGATTGAATCATAACTGAAATATCTAAGTTTAGGGATTTTAAATAAAATACAATAGCCATACCTGCGGGTGGCCTTGGTAGGGCCAGGATTCTTTGCCAAGTTTTATGGAACCTGGTGTTAAAATATGTCATTAAATCTTGCAGAAATTTTTTGATGTTAATCAATTGTTGCAAGAGATACGACCTATCTCCCTTTTTGTTGAAATTTACTACCAACACTTCTTCTAATTGGTCCCAAGTTACGATAGTATTAGGATTTAAGGACTGATACTGATTCAAGGCTTTTCCTTTAAAGGAAGAAGCTAGTAATCGTAAAGTGATGTATTTTTCTCTTGTATAATGTGCTGCATATATATTTTTCACATCTTGGAGGTTCTCCTCAGGAGTCTTGAAGTCCTCCCAATGGAATTTGGGTAGTTCCTTTAGTGCATTAGCTGGGATAGGATTCTATATCATCGGGGGTATGGGCAGAATGAGTAGGCTTACTTGGTCCCATGAGACAATTTTCCTTGGAGGTTGGGGCTAAAGATGAGCCATTAAAATGGGTCTCAATGTTCTAGTCAATTGTGTGAAGGGTATACGTGGCAGAGGTTTTGAGAGTGTTTGAATAGGGGAGACAAGGATCTCTAGATCTGTTGATCTCTTCTGTTGCGTGGTGGAGATAGTTGTAATTAGATAAACACTGCTTCCTCCCTTGATCTTGCCCTTGTTTTCATTCTTCTCATAAGATTTTAAGCAGACCACTTGGATACTGCTACAACTAGTAGATTTTTTGACTTCTAATCAAGCAATTTTGGGTTCGAGTCCCACCGGGCATGCCAGGAAAATTGTTGATGATGATCCTTAACGGATGAATCATCAGAGTCGTAGGAAACCTTAGGTTAGTGGGATGTGTGCCCTAAGGTGACCTCCATATTTTAAATAATTTGGATCTTATTTTCAATGTGAGATAAGTTTAGGGGAAAACTAAAGAAAACTAGGAAACTAACTAAGGAGAAACGCCGAGATAGATATGAAGAAATGGAGAGATTTATAGTAAGTTGCCTATGATATTTTGAAGAGCATATAACATGATCCACCTATTTAGAAACACCTTAGTTTAATCAGATCTGACGAGATGAAACATTTGACAGATGCAGGTAAAAGATAAGTTAAACCCCAAGGGCTTATAACATGATGGGTTGCATAAATTATCCATAATTACTTACAAAAGATAAACAACTCAGAATAAAAAATCAAAAGTGCACAGAACCAAAACTTTAATTTATATGGAAAATAATATATAAGTCCCAAATGGCACAGATTACAAATTCCCTTTAAATAATTCTATCTAAGGCTTTGCTAATACAAAACGGAATCTTCCAACACTATTATAATCCCATGGTCCCTTTCTTCTCTCTCCCCAAAACTACTTCTTTTAGAATTAGATGCCCCATTTATATCCTTTTTTGGCTCTTCTTCTGATGTATTTGAAATAGGATTTCTACCAGTGGTGTTTAATGATCCTTCACTTCTTGGTTAGTATCCCCAACCACCTACTGAGATATTTACAATTCGCTTTAAATTCATCTAATCGTCGCCGCGAGAGTCGGTGATAATCCTTTCCGGACATGTGGAGAACGGACACTTGCTTGAGAGTATTTTATGAAAACAGATTCCAAACATATGCCCAAAATTCATGTGGCATTTTTGTGATATTTTGGGGAGGATTATTCCTTTCTTTTCTAGGAGGAGCGCTCAGGCAACACCTAGACTCTTTCTGCATTTGATTCCATACTTAACCAACTTAAAGTTGGGAGATCAGAAAAAATAAGGGCCGGGATGACGAAAAAAGTGATCAAAGGGTCTCAAAAGAATACTTTTACAGATAACATTTCCTAAAGCCACAAAATGTTTAAGATAAAAACATCAACCATGGACGATATAGTTGGATAGAGAGGGAATTTAGTAGATTTAATTATATCACCCAAAATAGTATATCTTAATGGTAAGGAGAGAAGAGATAATGGAGGTAGTGAAAATACTTGGAAAATGTGTGGAGGTGATCTAAATAGGTTATGAAGGCACTATAGGAAGTTTTGAAGGTTATAATAATGAGTATATCAAATAGTTAAAATTGGTAGGTATAAAACAATTAGTTCATTTCCATCATTAAATATAATGTACAATAATGATAATTGAAAACTAGAGTGATGAATCCAAATAGTCCTAAATCAAGGTACTCATATATGTTCCAAATTTATTTTCCCAAGAAAATATGTGAAATTAAACTTATGGTTTAAGGTTAAAAAATATAAACATTATGCCATGGGCAATTGATGTAGCATAGTGATTACAATCTACTAAAATATTTTTTGTTTCTATAAGATGTCTATAAAATATCTAGACCCAAAACTATTTGCAAGACTTATTCATGAAATTTTGGATAGGTTTATTTCTAAATATGCCCCTATGATAAAAATGTGTCCTTTAGTGTTGTCCTCATTGGATATGGATTAACTTGGGAAATGGTTTTTCTATCTAGATGTATGATTTCTATTTTCATTTTTTTGCAATAATTGTCATGTATTGAAATATACCTTCTCATTTCTTAAGACCCTTAAAAAGGGATAGCATGATCACTTAGATAGAATGCATCACCACACGCCCAATGTTTTGTAAGAATTAACATAAATACCACTATTCCAAAGAGGTATGAAGCACATGTAGTTCTACAAAAAAAAAATGACAAGGCTCAAATATACAAAAAAATGATACAATATAGAGCCCTTGATTTAACCCTCACCCCATCATTATGCACTTGATAATTCAATTTTATCTCGTGGTTGATCTAGGAAAATAACATATGTATAATCATAATTTTAGTAGATTATTTTTTTTAAATGGTCTAAGGAATTGGATAATGTTGGGTTTTGTCTCTTTTACTTAATAGAATAGGTAAAAAAGGAATCCTTAGTGATTCAAGAGCACCCTAGGTTCAAGGAAATATTATAAAAATTTTACCTAAGTATGGGTACGCATGAGGATAGAAGGCATATGGAATGTAGATAGGATACATGAAAGAGTTTGTATGTGATTATGTGAAAGTGTGTAAAGGATTTGTCCATGATTAAGAAATTATTGAATAGATAGATGCCTAAATATGATTGCAATGTAAAATTAAATGAATAAACAATTAAGTGCAAAATTAGACCCAAGAAAATAGGAAATTAAGACTAAAACCCTAAGTGCAAAGAGGAGATAAAATGAATTAGCTAATTTGTAACCAAATTTTGATTGTGTCGAAATGCTGACCCGATGAACAGAGGGAGAAGTGTCACACAAAACTTCAGAAAAATGTGTGAGTTGAAGATGTTTTCTGGAATGGGGCACCTGGAATGATTCAGGGGCACTTATGGGCACCATAGATCTTCTCTAGGCACATGTGACTACTCAAACTATTAGGAAACCTCCTTCACATGGTCATGGGATATTCATTTTCCTTCACTTATTTTCATTAGTAGGTCACATGATGATCATCAAGTTTGTCGATAACTTGTGTTGAAAGAATGACCTTTAAAACCCTCAATAGTGCATCAAATCCCAAAAAGAAATGAATGCAAATGAGGGGTCATAATTTCCTAAGATGTCAAATTACTAAAATTACCACTTAGTGTTGCACTACATTTAAGACCCAATGTAGTTTTAGGTTTTTATGTTCATAATTGTTCCCTAAGTAGCTATTTTGTGTGTCACACTCGATAGTAAGAAAATAACTAGATGTAGAATATGTAAGTAGATATTTGCATGGAATACAATGAAATTCCCCTCCTATGAAGTGTATGCAGAAGAATGCAGTCCCTTACCCTTGAATCGATGCTAGAATTGACGCTTGAATGCTTTTGAATATCCTTTTGATGTAACATTATGTGGTTACTTCTAATGCTTAGTGCTTGGTCCTTTACTATGATCACATAACTTTATATTTATATGATTCCCTCGCTTGATTTTTGAAATTAACCACAAAAATGTTGAATACCAAAAGATAAGATGCTCAAATGGATAGAAAGGACCCAAAATCTGTGAACAAAGTACAAAGAGGTCAAGCGAGCTCATAGGGGACGGGGTCACCTAGTGTTGGCATCATGGCTAGGCGTTGGTGTCCAAGATGAGAAATTATGAGGTTTGGAAAGACAGACTGAGTTAGAAAGAGTGTAAGACCAAAAGTGGCAATAGAAAGAAAGGAAATAGGGCCAACGATATGGGCTAATTAGTACTTTTCTTACTTAGGAATCATATATGAATAGTAGTATGTAATCAAGACTAGATAATTACCCAAAGTGTATGATTTTGTGTCTACATTTTCCCCCACATTATGTTTTTGAGTGAATGCTCAATAATATAAATTAGATAAGAGATGTGTAGCTGAAAACCATGTAAATGGATGGTGAAAGTGCTAAGAGATAAAAGAAAATGTTGAGTGATAAAAATGTGAAGTGTGGAAACTAGAGAGGAGAAAGTGCAAAAAGTGATGATGAATGATGACCCAAAGGTGGAAATGCATATGTAGATGTCACAATTGTACATGTTTTTGATGTCAATGTTGATTTGATTGATCTTGGTTATGTTTTTTTATGTAGGATGATGTTGACTACTACTTCCCATAAGGATGGACCTACAAAAAATAATAATAAACAAGTAGTCAAATACATGTGTATATGATCAAAACATGTAAAAGTATGTAAGAAAGAATGTAAAAATGTGAAATAAGGAACATGAGAACTTGATTCAAGATGATAAAATAGTGTAGAAATGATCTTGTAGATGATGTAAAAGAATGAGTTTTTGGGGCAATGTCACGCCAATTGCGTCAACTATGAGCTTTTTTGGCGATCTCATGCCAAAAACTGGAAGAAGTGTATGGAGAAAGTTATGGTGTCATCCTCCAAAATTTAACTACTTCTTGAAGTATGGAGCACCACTGCATATGGTGTGTAAAAATATGATATGGTTTGACCAATTTTGATCCAATGCGAAAGTAGAAAATGTTGTGTAAAGTGTGTATGTTGAGTGCTAAGGAATGTATGCCCTATAAAATCTAGTGTGTGAAGTGTTGGATATTATGTTGCACTAAAGAATGTTGTGCAAATTCCCCTATTCATAGGTGTCCATGAAGGGTCTGGGTGCTACTGTCCTAGTCCAGGTGCTAGTGTTTATGTTGTGATAAGGACCCAAGTCAAATTTTGATCCATGTCTAAGACTGATGACTTGTTGTATCAGTACTGAATTATGTTGTTTGATGACTATAGACTATTTTATGGGGAAAATGATTCACCCAAATGATTTCCCCCTCATTTTGGGTGCATACAACGTCGTTCAAGATAATTTGGCCCAAAAGAGGACCGATCGATGTGCTAAAATTGATGCCCTGCTGGGGGAGGGAGTGTGCTTGGTAAAAACCAAGGCACACACAAAAAAGTGGCTAAGAAAGAAGTGTTACTATAAGAAAGACAAAAACGTGTGTAAAATGTAATCTAGTAGACAAGAATACAATGTGTAACGTAAAATGCAAGAAGACAATACACAAGAAGATAATGTAGACTGCAAAAAGTAGGTTTCAAACATAGTACATCAATCATGATGTCGCAAGACAATCAAAGCTGATTAGGAAAAAACATTCAAGTGTGCACACGAGACAAAAGGGAATAGTGGAAAATAATGACAAGCAATGGAACAGACAACCATGGAAGAAAATAGACCTGCAAGATAGATTTTGCACATGAAGAACCCGTTAGCATGTTAGAAAGATAAAACGTATGTCAAAATGTGTAAAATACAATAATAATGTGCTATGAAAAATGAAACAATAACACTTATGATGTGTACGAAATTGGATGCCCTCAAGACCCTTTGCGGAACTTGTAATAGGTATTTCACCAAGCATCCATGATGCGTGTATCAATTTGTAGAATCTACAATTAAAACCAGAAATCAAGTGAATGTGCATGTGTGTATGGAAAAAGATAATCACATACAAGATATTTATCTAGCATGTGTAATAAAGTGTGCATGTAACAAGTAAATGTAAGCAAGAATAAATACAACCAAGATATGAAATATGTTGTGGATGAGAGGGAATGGAATGCAAATTGAATGATAGGAGAAATGTTCCCCTAAGTGGATGTGTATGCATGAGATGTGATTCATTTATACATACCCCCTCAACAGTCAAGAATGAACTGTAGAATAACAGTGCACCATCGGGAAATTGTTGGATTGTAATAGAAAGATGTCATCGTTAAAGCGTAAAGCATAAAGTTTAAGGTTGTAAGTGAACGAGTGATTGAATGATTAAGTGTGGTGAGGTCCATTTTAGATGTATACCCTATACAGTGGAGTATGGATAGTAGAATTTAGAGTTTTTCATAGGGTAGTGAACGCATCATGTAGAAGTAGATGCGAGAAATATATGTCATGAATGCATAGAGTGGATGTTGTTTCAAAAGAGGTGAATGTGTGAAAATTTCAAGTGTGTAGTGTGTAATTCATAGTATGTAGTGTAGTGTGTAATGTGTAATGTGTGAGGTTCATGTGTATAGAATGCCCTTAATAGTCAAGTGTGAACCAAAGCACTAGAGTACGTCATTAGGAAATGATGATACTAATGTATCAAGATGTGTATGTTTTATGTGAGATATTTGAAAGGAACGATAAGAAGATTGTTCCAAGCCATGATCTCAGATGATAATAGCACACCACATTAGATTTACGAAACAAAAGAGCTAAAATACCATATATGGAAATCCATCATAATCCATAATGCTCAATACATTACAATAAAATGACTTGAATTACTCAATAAGAAAGATGTACATATAGGAGGAGACAAGTGCAACTACTACCTAAATCAGTGGTGAAGAACTCCCACTAACTGATACTAGTAGTTAAGTTAACTCCAAAAGACTAGTAAGCTAACTCCACATAACTGAGAAGCTAACTCAACAAAACTAGTAAGCTAACTCCACACACCTAGTACACCTAAGCAAGCTAACCCAATAAGTGTAGGGCTAACACAAGTGTAAGAATTATCCTAATAAATAAATAAAAGGATAAATAATAACCTGCACTAACACCCTCCCATAAGCATAGTTTAGGTGGGAAAAAAATAAGGTGGGCCCCGGCAACAAGGTTTGATGAGGTACCCATATACAACAATTGGGAAAATTGGACACCGCAAGGTACCTAAAACTAGTAATAACAAAGTAGAGAGGGAAAAATCCTGCTACAAGAAATCCTCAGAAGCATGGCTCTAAAAACTTGTATAATGTTGAAGAAGTGTGGTGCGCACTGTGATCTGAATCCACTACTCGATCATAAAACTAAAAAATAACTAACACTGGGCTTCACCAAAATAGCTCCATGTAAGGAGACTGTCAATGGAGTGATGTTGAAAGTGTAAAAAAAACACCAAACATAATTTGATCAACTGCTACAAATAGGTGTGCCACGATCCAAGAACAACCAAGGAAACAAGGTAAACATGAGATCCAAATAAATAGGAGTGCCATGATCCAAGAAAAGCCAAGGTAACAAGGCAAGGACACGAAACCTGAAGAAGCAGTATCAACACCACACCCTTCCATACTACAGAATGGGAAGAGTGACACCACAGATCTATATGAGTTGTCAAAATCAACTACTCAAACATTGAAGAACTAACACTGGGATCCACCATAATAGCTCCCCCATAAGAGAGACTGTCAACATGCTAAAAAACTGTCAAAAATACAGATCCAAAATATCTCAACAAACAAGAGAGATATAAATGTATACACCCATAGATACAAGAATGCAATACCCAAAAGTTTAGGATGTCGGGCTCAACCAAAATTTCATCCACAAGTGATCAAAACACCCTCCCGAATTTGGCACTTTATAATTGAGTGCATGTAAATATTACAATGAGTAACAATGCTTTTTACATTTGAAATCGCATCCAAAACCAAAATATCTAGAAGGTAAAAGAATGCATCCAGAAGGTACACACTTATATCCAATGGATAAAAGAATGCACCCAAAGGGTATAAATCTATGTCTAGTGGATAAAATACTACATCAAAAATTGAAATATCCAAAGGGTAAAAGAATATATCTAGAAGGTACACGCTTATATCCAATGGATAAAAGAATGCACCTAGAGGGTACATATCTACATCTAAATTTTACTGTCTCAAAACATAGTCGAGTTTACGGTCGATTCTAGGGTTTTGGCACCTTCCAAATCCAATGCCGCACTCTATTTTGCATAAAAATGCATGCTATAGAAAATTTCCAACAAATTCCAAATACATGAAAATGATAAATCCTTGTTTACAAAGAGATACTTACAGATGGATGTCTACATCATCTATTGCTCTGATACCATGAAAGGAACAATAAGAAGATTGTTCCAAGCCGTGATCTCAGATGATAATAGCACACCGCATTAGATTTGTAAAATAGAAGAGCTAAAATACCATATATGGAAATCCATCATAATCCATAATGCTCAATACATTACAATAAAATGACTTGAATTACTCAATAAGAAATATGTACATATAGGAGGAAAGTATAACTACTACCTAAATCAATGGTGAAGAACTCCCACTTATTGATATTAGTAGTTAACTCCAAAAGACTAGTAAGCTAACTCCACATAACTGAGAAGATAACTCAACACAACTAGTAAGCTAACTCCACACAACTAGTACACCTAAGCAAGCTAACCCAACAAGTGTAGGGCTAACACAAGTGTAAGAATTATCCTGATAAATAAATAAAATGATAAATAATAACCTACACTAACAATATTAGATGTGAAATTTTGGGAATATATGACTCTTGATGATACTATAAGGGGGGAAGAAAGATATGGTGTGATGCCCCCAAGTGTGTGATAATGAGAGAGATTAAGTGAAATTTTTTAAAAGATCATCATTTTCCTGATTGAAGCCAACTGGAGATGTGTTGGAGACTTGATAAGCAATAGTATGAGGCGGATCATATAAGGAGCCATTACAATGTAAGGTCTACATGGTCATTTCCTACTCTTTATCGGTGAAAGGTGTCAGCAAACACCCATGTGCATACCAATGAGTGATATTTTGTGAATACATGGGAGATGAATCATTACTAATAGTAACATGACTTAACAACCTAGGAAAATCTATATAAGCATGACTAGAGTCTAAATTTCTCCCAATATAATCAATCCGATATTTGCCAAACATCAATAGAGAAACACGTGGGGTGTGTGAAATGAGGACTGTTAAATGGAAAACATGAAGACCATAGGTTGTCGTAATGTGAACATGTCCATGATAGAGATGAGGTCAGTGAGGTGGCGGTAGGATATCATTCAGTGTCAATCCAATCCTAGTCAAGTTTTCGTATGTGAAAATACTATCATAACAAGTACGATCTAATAAAAAATGATGCCAATAAGAATTATTGATGAGAAGTGTGCATGTGAAAGGAAGTGGTACGAACTCAGATTACCCATGAGAAGGTGGAAAAACTTTCAACATATTGATAGATCCCCGATAAAGTACCATAGCATTAGTAGAAGGAGGGGTTTTGAATTTCTATTCACCAGGGCCATTGGCAACAAAAGTTTCACTAAAATATGAAGCATCGATATCAATTGGAGTGAAATTAAGATTGCACAGCTTGTCATCAATATGTTCAACAGTATAGACCTCATCATCAAAATCATCAGTGGTGACATTTTTGTATTGTATAAAAGTATCGAGGATGTTGGTTGGAGGTATATGAGAAGTAGGAGAAAGAGGAGCATCAAAAAGTGGATTAGTAGTATTTACTAGAGTAGACATAGTGGGTGAAATGATATCACTAGTATGAGTGGAGATAGTTGAAGTGCTAAGATCGGAAGAAGAAGACTATGAAGTGCTAGATTGACCAACATCATATGTATCAATGTTGTTATATGGAATAGGTTGTGATGGCAGAATAAGCATAGTAGTAACAGGGTCTATGCAATAGAATTTGAATGGATCAGGGTTTGGAGAAATGATATGTTCATAGCCATAATGTAAAAATTTGGCATATTGATGAACATTGGATGGAACCGCACACATGTCATGAATCCAAGGTTTATCCAGCAAAATATTGAACTGAAATGAGGTTTCAATAATGAAGAATGGTGTGGGGAAAATCTTAGGCCCAACTTGTATAGGTAATGTAATAGTACCCAATTATGTACGAGTAGTTTAATCATATCCACAGATAAGAGTGGAATTCTTAGCAATTAGGTTATCTTTGATGTGGATGTTCTTTAAAATAGAATGGGCACATAAGTTAACAATAGATAAATTGTCAATAAGTAAATACGCTTGATACATAAGGTGTCAATTATAGCAGTAATAAGAAAATGTACACATAGATTGTCAATAGTAGATGGTGATATTTCCTCAAGAGTTAATGATATAACATGTTGTATATTTTTGAGAGATTGAATGAGGTGTGTGAATGTTACTAATGAATTATAACTCTCAATGTGAATAGAACAAAGGGTTTCCTCTAATGTATGACAACATTTAGGCACATTATGTAATAAGTAATAGAGAGATATCTTGGATAGTGCATTCTTAAGTTGTTCAATGATATCATAGCCTTTAGAGGTAGCAGGAGGAATCGTAGAAGAAATAGGTGGAAGAATAGAAACAGGTGGATCCACAGGAGGACGATTGTGGTGAGTAGTTACTATATTAATGGTAGGATAAGCCATAGGCATAAGAAATCAAGGAGGATGTTGAGTACAAACTTGCATGAAATTAGCAGCAGAAGTAACCATGCTCGAAACATTAGTAGGTGTGAAAGAAGGATAGGAAGATTGATCCATGATGCGATAAGGGGAAGCCATACTCAAAAGGAAGGGTTCAGATCACTAGCTTCACCAAATGATTAAGTAAATATTGAATAGATAGATTCCTTAATCTGATTAAAATGTAATAGTAAATGACTAAAAAATTTAGTGTAGAATTAGACCCAAGCAAATAAGAAATCAAGCTTCAAACCCTAAGTGCAAAGAGGAGATAAAATGACTTAGTTGATTTGCAACTAAATCTATACTATGCGAAAGTGTTGACCTAATGAACAAAGAGGGAGAAGTGTCACACAGAACCTCATAAAAATGTGTGAGTTAAAGATTTCCCTAAACTGGGATGCCTAGAATGGGTCAAGGGAACCTGTAGGTGCCACAGATCTACTCTAGGTGCATGATACTTCTCAAACCCTTAGGAAACATCCTTCGTAGGGTTATGGGATATTCGATTTTCTTCGCTTCTTGTCTCTAGTAGTTTGCACAATGATCACTAAGGTCATTGATAACCTATAATGAAAGAATGACCTATAAAACACTCAAGAGTGCCTCACATCCCAAAAATAAAGGAATGCAAACAAGAGGTCAAACCATCCTTAGTTGTTAAACGAGTGAACTTACGATTGATTGTTTCACTACATTTTTGACCTAATGTAGTTATAAGTGTGTGTGTGTGTGTGTGTGTGTGAATGGAATTGTTCCCTAGATGGATCTTTTACGTGTCTCACTCTATAGCGATAAAATCGCTAGATGTAGAAGATGTAAGTAGATGTGTGCATGAAATAGAATGAATTTTACCTCCTATGAATTGTATGCATAATAATGCAATCCCTTTCCCTTGAATTGATGTTTGAATGCTCTTGAATATCCTTTTGATGCAACCTTAGGTGGTGATAGCTAATGCTTAGTGATTGGTCCTTTATTATAATCATATAACTTTATATTTATATGATTCCCTTCCTTGAATTCCATAATTACCCTGAAAAGGTTGGCTACCAAAAAGATAAGATGCTCAAATGGATAGAAATGACCCAAAAGATGTGAACAAAGTACAAAGAGGTTAGGGGTGCTAGAGGGTATAGGGATGCCCGGTGCTGGTGTACTGACTGGGCACTGGTGTCCAGGATGAGAAATGCAAAGGTGTGGAAATACATACTGAGCTAGAAAGAGTGTAAAACCAAAATTGGCAATAGAAAGAAAGCAATATAGCCAAGGACATGGGTTTTTTAATAATTTTCTTACTTAGGAATCATATGAATAGTAGTATGTAATCAGGACTAGATAATTACCCAAAGTTCATGGTTTTGTGTCTACATTACAATAGATGGTGAGGAAGAGAGAGAAATACACGTAGATTGCATAGTAGAATAATGTGTGTAATAGTGCACATAATTGTGAATATTTGGGGATTAGAGTGAGGAAGGGAGAGGTTTATAGAGAAGAGAAGGGAATAAGATGCACATGAGAGAATGTTTCATAGAACTATATGGAGGTATTTTGGTACAAATTGGGTGAATGGAGGCATTTGAGGAGTGTGAAGGATACTTTATAAAGAAGGATAATATGAATAAGATTCAAAAATATGAGGGAAGGGATTTTTCAATGGTATCAATTGTGAGGGAGGAACGTAAATTTTTTGAGAAGGTTAGAAAGGAAATAGTATGAGAGAGAGGAGAGGAACGTGTATCTTGATACCATGAGTGTGTGGGAGAATGGATAAGAGTTGTGACAAAGGATTACATGAAACATTATGTATAAATGATAGGACATGTTAAGAAGGTGATAGATAGAACCTAACAAGGTAGATGATCAGATGCGGAGGTCAAATAATCTCAACTAAAATATTTTTTTGGCATATACCTACAAGTATTTAGGTTCAAGTAGTTTAAATAATTAAGATCTCAATTTAAATTCCTAAAATTAGGATGCATCTAGAAGGATACATCCCATCAAAGGAAACCCTATGAGGAGAGAGGAAAGAAAGTGTGTAAATAAAAGAATATCAAGATCACCAATTTGAGGATTATGGGAAGGAAGTTAAAAGGATTGGATAGATGGTCCATATTCATGGAAATATAGATTATTTTTTCTAATTGTTTGTAGGCTATTAAAGCTAAGTATAGAGTGTAACAAGTCTAAAATAGGTACATAGGAGAGACACCAAAAGTATGTGAATGATCCATTTGATAGAATTTAGGCTCCATAGAGATAATTTGCATGTAGATTATGTTAATATTTTTACATTAGTATAAGTCTAAAATATATTTTTAATCCATTGTGTGACTTTGTTGTGGAGGAGGAAGTACCAACCTCTAAACTAGGAAGTATAAAAGAAAGGTTACTTTCCTATGAGAAAGGAGCGGAAATGTTGGCATAGTGTCAAATGGGACGAAGCTAGAAAATTTGTTGTGTTCTTTAATATGATAAAGGTAGGTAGAGAAAAAAAAAGGATGTCATATGGTTCCGAAGTAAAAGATTTGAAGGAGACGAGATATCCCCTAGAAGAAATGGAGTAGATTCAGAAATGATGTGAATTTTGGAGGAGATAATGATGGAGATAAAAGGTGTGGGGAAAAAATAATATTAGGAAGGAGATGAGCCGCCATAACTTTGTAAAAATGTGAGGCGTGTGCATGAAGTGTAAAGGATGTGCAACAAGATAATAATTGGTAAATAGAGTCAACATCATAACAAGATGGATTGATGAGACCAAAAAATGGCTCATTCTATACAATATTAAATATTCTTGTATTTACATAAGTTTAGATCTAAATGTAATATTTGAAATTACAGTTTATTTAGAATGAAATAGGAAATATATGTCATGGTTATTTTTCAAGAAATAGTTTTCTATCTACTTTGTTAAATATGACTAATGATTATTAGGAAAGATAGAGAAATTGTGCATTTTGTAGTATATAGTAAACTATGGATGTAGACTAATGCATTTTGAGCACTAATTATTACCTACAATAACCTCAGAAATCAACATATCATATCCAGAAATACTATGATACCTTTTATAACTAGCACTAAATTTCATCAGAAAAGCATCGGAGATACTTTGAAGCCTTTTAGAAAAGCATCATAGTTGCACAAAAAAACAGCCGAGATCATTATTTTTTGATAACAACATCATAGACATCATTTTCATACTAAAACAATGGTGATTAACTAAAAAATGGGGAATAAGAATCTTTAATCTAATCTAGAACGACATGTAAATATAGTAAATGAATGAAGTAAAAAAGTATGGAGAGTGGCCCAAGAAACTATTACAATGGAAATTATAAACCCTAAAGTGTGAGGAGAGTTAAAATGAACTCAGTTGATTAGAGGATCTCGTTGGATTGTGTCGCAGAGGTAACTAGAGGAATAGAAAGTAGGAATGACTGTGCAAAGACCCCAAAAAGGATGGATCTGAGTTGTCTAGCTAGACTGGAGCACCTGGAGAGGGACTGGGGAACCTACAGGTGCTTTGGTATAAACAATGGGTGCCATGGTCTATGAAAAAGATCTAGAACTAAGTTTCACATGTCTAACAGGTGGGTCGAAACCCTCGTTGTGTGTCGTATCAAATCTGCTACACTACGCCAGGTGTTGCTAATAATCCAAGATATATAGAAGACCTATAAATGACCAAAAAAGGAGTATAAAAACCCTAAAAAAAGAAGAATGCAAATGAGTCAGACTAACATCATTTGTCACAATAGTGGGCTTACTAACTGAGTGTTGCACTACATTTTCGATGCAAATGTAGTTGTGGTGTGTGTGGGAATCATGTGCCCTAGGTGCTCTTATGTCAGTCGCACTTTGTGAAGCAGTGAGTGATAAATAAATGTATAAAATGTAATATAATGTGTGCATGGAATAGAATAGAATCCCCCCTATGCTTGTGTGATGCATATGAACCAACCTTGCCCTTTTGATGGAGCTAATGGATGCAAATGATCTCTAAATGAATGACACTCTATGTGGATGATAGTAGTGACTAGTGATTGGTCCCTCATTAGGGTCTCATAACTTTATATTTTATAGGGTTCTCTTGATCTAATTTTGTAATTAACCCCGAAATGGACGACCACCAAAAAGATAAGAAGCTGAAATGGCTAGAAAGTGCCTAAAAAGTGGCAAGAAAGTTCAAAAAGGATAGGGGCACCTCTAGTGGGACTAGGGCACCCATGGGTGCCCTAGTATTGGCCTAGGCACCCTAGTTGAGACTAAAATAATGTGAATTAACAAAATTTGACTAGGCATATGGGTGTAAGAGGTCAGGAATGGTGACATAAAATAAAACAAGATGGCCAAAACATGGGGGTTAATTAGTACTTTCTTCACTTAAAAACCTTCTAAATAGTAGTATGATACCGGAACTAAATAATGACTAAAGTGCATGATTTTGTGACTATATTTACACCCACTTTATGTTGGTGAGCAGAAATCTTGGTAAGGTAAAATAGATAAAGATCCGTACCTTATGCCGATGTAGAGTGATGTAGATAATGCACCGAAGGACTAGACAAAGCGTGGAATGACCAAATGATGATGGAACGTGGAAACTAAAGATGAAAAGGCACAAAAAAATTGATGAGAGTGAACCGATTGTGAAAATGCGTGTTTATCTGCTAGAGTGTGTAATGTATGTGCATGGTTAATATGGTGTGTGTTGCCGCAAACTAATTTTGTTGACATCGTTGTTGTTGTTATTGTTTCCCCCATTTGACTACTTTTTTCTCATACGGCCAAACTTGCAAGGAGAAAATGATCAAGTATTCAAATATGTATGTATGTAAAAATGCAATGTAAAAGACGCATGTAAAAGTATGTAAATGTAAAGTACACAAGTGAAAAAGTGTAAATGGAACATATGCGCTAGATCCATGTCGAGAAAGAGAGTGTAGAAGGATATCATGTACTACCGGATTTTTCAGGGCGATCCGAAGCTATAGGCCAAATAAGTATAGGGAGAAATCTGCATTATTCTCCAATCTTTAATTTCTTTCTTGAATGTGTGTCAAGATATCTCTATACGTCCTCATTTTTTGCGTTATCCAATGCCACTAGCTGAAGTAGTGTAGGGAGGCACACCCACTGTAACCTTCGATTCTATAACTGCTTCTAAGAATGCTAAGGACACCAAGTCCTATAAAATATGCTATGTATGGGGTTCGTAGACTGGTCTAAGCCCACTCGTTCTATGTAACCCAAAATTCCAATGGTTGAAATTGCACTAAACTGAACCGGTGTAAATACAATGTGTTAGTATGTAAAACCCCAAATTATGCCCGCCCTCTTTGGGGACACATACGACGTCACTAATTGGAGAATGCTACTAAAATGTAAGCAAAAGAGTGTCTCATCAGGTAATGATGATGCTAAAATGTGTGATTAATATGCTAATTCAAGGATAATGATGTACGATTATGTGAAGATGAGATATGTATTGACGTTAATATGAGGAGGGGTTGTGTTAGATGTTATGCCCCCCAAGTATGTGGTTATGCGTGCATTTTCCTATAAATGATGTTGAACAAATAGAGAAGTGATCTATGAAGGTGGTGAAGTATCATAGATTTTGTAAGATTGATTCAATGATGGGATAAATAATGAGAGACCGTATTATATGTGTGATGAGGGATAGATGATTGTAGATGTATGTATATATGAGTGATCATGTAATAGATAGATATGTTAATGTAAGATGAGACTAGGTTATTTATTGTAACAAACCCCTCAACAGTCATATACAAACCATAATAATATGAGTGTGTATCAGGAGGGTAGAGTGACAATATTCACCTACCAAAGACCAATTTTTCATTTAGCAGTGCAAGCATGGTCGAAAAAAGTAACAATATGCAATTGTGGTGGAATTTGTAATATGTCATGATCACTAGTATGAGGATTATTTGCTTTGATGAAAGTAATTAGTTAAAGCTTATAATAGAGAGGAGTCCAAGTTAAACTGACATTTAAGGGAGGTTATTGAGGTTGACTTGGTGATATGATAGACGACTTATTAGTAGGTGATTGTGAACTAATTTTGGTAGGTGATTGACTTGGTGATTTCGTAGATGGCTGAGTAGGAGGAGATGGTGAACTAATTGTGAGAGGTTGTTTCTTAGTAGGTGCTTTAGTAATGTTGGCTTGATGCTTATTAGATATAGATGAATCAGATTTAGGAACCCAATGTGATTTATCATTAATGTTGTGTAGCAAATGAAATAAAGCCTTAACGCTCAAGATTTTTAATATTCATGGTAAAGTGTGGCAATCGTTGTCATTATGTCCACTGATTCGACGATAATTACAATATGGATGACATTAATTTTTTCCTAACCCATAAGGAGAATAGTAATGAGTAGTAAGTAGAGTGATCAACTAATGACTAAGGAGTTAAATAAGAATGTCATATTGCATAGTATTATGATCAAATATGAAAGGCTCCAGCAATGGCATATCTTGAGGTTTAGCTAGATGATATGTAGTGGACATAGATTACATATAGTATGTAGAAGGAGCACAAACATGTGATTGAGAAGCATCCTTAAGTTGTTGAATTTCAGATTTGAGAGGTGTGATTGTGGATTCCATAGCTGTAAACTTGTCTTAAAACAAAGAAAGTAAATCTTGAATTGATTCCAATAGGAGTTGATTAGGTGGAGGATCACTAGGGTTGTTAAATAGACAAGTGAGCATAGGACTTAGTTCGTGTGGAGGTGTATTGTCATCAAAATACTTGGTGTCTAAGGTTTTTTACAAAATATTCTGGCAATTAGGATATCTCTTAAGTAAATTAGATAAAGAAACTTGACCCATGATAGAGGAAAATGAGGATCCTAGATGTTAGGTTCACCAAAATGATTAACTAAAAATGGGGGATAATAGTAGTTAATCTAATCTAGAACGACATGTAAATATACTAAATAAATGCAGTAAACAAGTATGGAAAGTGACCCAAACAACTATAAAAATGGAAATGTTAAACCCTAAAGTGCAAGGAGAGCTATAATGAACTTAGTTGATTAGAGGAGCTCACTAGACTATGTCATAGAGGTGGTTGGAGGAACAAAAAAGAAGGAATGACTTTGTAGAGACCCCAAAAAGGATGGATTTGAGTTTTCTAGTTAGACTAGAGCACTTGGAGAAGGATTGGGGCGCCTGTGGGTGATCTAGTCTAAAAATTAGGTGCCCTAGTCTATGTAAAAGATCCAAAACTAAATTTCACAGGTGGTTTGAAACCCTCACTATGTGTCACATCAAATATGTTGCACTATGCTAGGTGTCACTGATAATCCAAGATATAGAGAAGACCTGCAAAAGACCAAAATGCAGTATGAAAACCCTAAAAAAATAAGAATACAAATGAATGGTTCAAACTGACCTCAGCTGCCACAATAATGGGCTTACTAAGCATTGCACTACATTTCAGTCCCAAATGTACTTCTGGTGTGTGCGTGTATCACATGCCCTAGGTTCTCTTGTGTCATTCACACTTTGTGAAGTAGCGAGCAACAAATAAATGTAAAAACTTAAATAGAATGTGTGCATGGAATATAATAAAATCCCTCCTCCTATGTAGATGTATATGAGTCATCCTTGTCCTTTTGATGGAGCTAATGGATGCAAATGATCTCCAAATGGATGTAACTCTAGGTGGATGATAGTAGTGACTAGTGCTTGGTCCCTCATTATGGTCTCATAACTTCATATGTATAGGGTTCTCTTGATCTAATTTCATAATTAACCTCAAAATGGCTGACCACCAAAAAGAAAAGAAGATGAAATGGCTAGAAAGTGCCCAAAAAGTGGCAAGAAAGTTCAAAAAGGATCAGGGTGCCCCTGGTGGGACCAGTGTGCCCATGGGTGCCCCAGTACTGGCCTGGGCACCCCAGTTGGAGCTAAAATAAGGCAAAGTGATGAAATGTGACTGAGCATGTGGTTGTAAGAGGTCAGTAATGAAGAAATAAAATTAAAAAGATGGCCAAAATATGGGGGTTAATTAGTACTTTCTTCACTCAAAAACATTCTAAATAGTAGTATGAGACCGGAACTAAACAATGACTAAAGTGCATGATTTTGTGACTATAAATGGTAAACATAATTATAACATCTCCAAAGGTATTTTGGTGCCCTTTACAGTAGATCTAAAGGTACTCTATCACCCTTCATAATAAATTCAAATATCATTATTATATGACATCTCTGGATATCTTCATTTTAACATTACCATATCTCTAATGATTACAATAGTAGCTTTGGATATATTTGTCGAGATCTGGATATGGTCAAAAATGACTTACTATCTATCTTTGGAAATTATTTTCATGAAATTTATTTGTAGTATATGTAAAGATAAACATTTACGTAAATAAAAAACTATTTTTGGCATTCTCGTATGCTACAAATATCTTTGTCTTTATGTTTTAAATGTTTGAGGAAAAAGTAAAAATCAATATTTATATTCAAACAAAAAATTAAGGGATAATTTTTCACACCTATAGAGAAGGGAATATGGTGGTTGATTCCCTTACAAATCTTGGGGTCACTAGCAAGCAACTTAATCATTGGCACACCAATAGTGAAATCCCCAAAATCTCAAATGAGATCATTATTAAAAAAACAAATTCCAGTTGTACTACGACTCAGTACCTACATCCTAAGATAACATGTGAAGCTATGGTGTTATGATGGATTCACACATTTTTACCAAGACTCTCTCATGATTGTAAATCAAGGTAATCAAGGTTTTATTTTCCCCTTCGATTATAGATCTGTTGTGAAGTGTTATGGGAGCTATCAAAAGACATTTAGTAAGTTGTTTACAGACATATTTTTTTAATCTTTCTGCCATGGGTGGATCTCTGTGTAGGGTGGAACCTATTTGTGACCCAACGTGGAAAATTAATGAGGAGCTATGGAAGAAATTGAGTATCTATGGGTTTACTGACTTCATGCAGGGGATCAAGGGCCATGACAAACACATCTCTGTTTACTTTGCAAAAACCTGGAAAGATTGGTTTGTAACCTATGAAGGTAAGGAGTATACCATCACTGAAAACCTCATTTATTTTGTTACTGGCCTAGGAATGGAAGGGATCAAGTTCTATAGGAAAAAATTTGATAAAGGGGTTGAGGAATTAAAATTCATTGAAGGTTCTGAAATCCTTTAATTTGTAAAATATATCCTGGTCTTCTCTTTAATCACTACCCCCTTTGAAAAAATTTCTTGCATGGTAGTGTGATATGTGACACACTTTACTACCCTTCCCCTACACCATCTTATCTTATTAATCCACTTTCTTTGGAGTATTCAAGTGAGTTTTCCCTACTACATTCTTATGTCCCTTGAGAAATCCATACAAGATGTCCATTCCCATCTATGTGGTCTTCCTCTCCATAAGGGATTTATTCTCCTCCTCCATCAATACTACTACACCATCTCTGCAAACGTCCCCACCCACTTCATTCCCCACAATGAACCCCTGGTACAACATAGGGTGAAGAAAAAAATCCTCAATCCCCTTCTCCTCTGCTAGCCAAGCGGGTCCTCCGCAGCAATGAAAAGGGGGAGGGGGGGTTTATTATTTCTAAAATATTGTTTTCCTTTGGCCAAGTCTCTCATGACACCCCTACCCTCCTTGATCTAAAGGCTCGAGTGAATAAGCATGATGATAGGATTAAAATCATGTAAAGAGAATTTACGAAAACTCAAGGAAGATACTATTGGCAAAGCTACTGAAGGTACCCAAGTACTTGATGCTAGAATTGAAGAGATTTCTAAGAAATAGGATTCCTTTGAGGAGTCTCTTGTACATATTGTCAATAAGTAAATTTATTACCTCTATATGGACAAGGTCCTCCTTAGCTTCATTGAAATTCAAGTTCAGAAAATTTACAATCTCAACAACATTTCTCCTGGGTTATAGAAGGGAGGAAAAGAGAAGAAACATGTTTCCTCCTCAATTAATAAAGAAAACCCCTCTCAACTCACTGCTCTTAATGTTTTTAATGCTATGGAGGAGGTTAAAAAGTGCTTCAAAAAAAATTCAAGTGAAGGTTTCCCTAGTTTTTTCTCAATAAGTTGTTTTTCTTCCCTTTTAATGTTGTCTGGCTGCAGTATTGTTGTTGTGAAGCTGCTCTTTTGATCCATTTTGGAAGTATGTTACCTGCCTATATTTATATCTTCCTATTCTAGCTTCAAGGATTTTTCTTGGATGTCGTCCCCACTTGTCAAAAACCACTACTAGTACTTTGTATTATCTGGTTGTTGAAACTTTTTTGTATCATGGAGTATGGTTCCCTTCAAAACCATTTACCAATAATAAAAAAACAAATCAAGGGAGAATTAAAATATATGAATTATCATTAGATTTTATTCACCAAACAATAGGTAGAATATATGTAAATTTTCATAATATTCTATTTTAGCTAGATAATGTTTTCATTCTAATAATATCGTGCTCTCCATATTTTGTGGATATTGAGATAGATTACAATCTTAGTTGTTAATATTGGTAGAATCTTCATTGATGGATTGTTAAGACAAAAAAATATAATTGATGTATTATAAATACAACTTTTTTGGTTATTGGAAGGGGAGGAAAAATAATAAAGATTTCATATTTGGGTTTTTTTGTAAGTTTTTTATGTGATCCTCTAGTCCTCTTCTAAGGAATGAGAAAGGTCCCCACTCATTACAATGAAAATAGATAAATTTATTAGATTATCTATGTTTACTCTACGTGTGATATGTTTGATTTAATTTTTCATATAAGTATACTAGTGATTTATTTCTTGTAATGTGTGATTTAAATTCTTACAATTTAATTTTTTGTAATATGTTTGAATTCAAAAAGAGTTGTTGATGAAGGGTTTTCTTTCCTCCATTGCATATTACCTTCAAACACCAGCCCTAGATTGATAAAAAATAAATGATGAGGAGAACAACAACACTCATTATTTTGGCAATATTTCTAGGGACATGGTGTTATCTTTCAAATTTGTTGATATTTTACTTTTTTATTATTTCAAAGAAGAAAATTATAACTTCTTTTATTGGAAATAAAACTATAATACATGGTATGGTTTTTATTTTATGTCACTTTGTCCAAAATTGGCTTTAAGGGTAATATTGGTGACAACAAATATTACCTCATGGGAATTGGAATGGAAAGATAGTAAGAGAAACTAGGATAGATTTATATTTGAGTGATTTCCTTTTCTTCAAAAGTGATTTATTTTTTTATCAAAGAGTGTTTTTCTTTCCACCAATTGTGAATCTAGTTTTAGAATTTTCTTTCCTACAAGAGTGAAATTAGATTATAATTTTTTCTTTCTCGTAAGAGTGAGATTGATTTTAAATATCAGTTGTGTGAATGTGATTTCATATAGTAAGTACTCTTTAAAAAACAAGAATTATTTTCTTTCAAATTTGGTTCAAAGTTAGAAAAGGATGTCTTAGTAAATCCAGGCATGTTCATTCCCAATAGAAAGTTAAAAATATATTTCTAAGAATTGGAATAAACCTGATGTGATTTTCTCTATTAATTTTGTTAGAAGGATAATAATCATTTTACATCTCTTTTAGGATTTATTTTCTGCAAATAAATTTTAGTGAATTTAAAATATAAAATTTAAATTCAAACCCCCCACCTCATACTAACAATACCATGTAGGAGAATATAACTACTAACATTATGAAGGAAGAATTGAATGTTGATGTGGGATTACATGAAACTCATGGAGTAGTTCATGCAATATTTTTTCCACAAAAAGATCCAACTATTTTATTGTGGTTATAGGCCATGCATCAAGCTCTAAATATACCTATGGCAAGCGCTATGATTCCTTCCATAATTATTGACTCCAATTTTCCTATAAAAAGGTAAAAATAATAGGAAAAACTAGTTGAACCTATGTTTAAGAGAAATGGATTTTTTTTTATCATGTATCATTATTGAGGAATGTTCTCCTACATTGGGGGATCACAAACAAGAACTTATGGTAAGTTATTGTATGTCCCTTTAGAAGATAAATCAACACATTACCTATATATGCACAGGACTTGGGTGAGCATTATATGTTATCTTACTAGTCCTAATTTTAGTTGATTACTCTTATTTATTAAAATTTGAAACCAAAACAAATGACAACATATTACAGTCAAATTGAGTGTGCCAAGTTAAATTGACACATATACTATGACATAAAAATTTAGTTGATGCTTACTGATCAATATCTACTTTAACATAAAATAGTCTTATAATATGTAATAGCATATGTATCAATTTATATAAAACTGGACCACTTAGACCCTACTTATGGGTAGGGGACATTTTCCAATGTTCAAATGGACTTTTCCCTGCCATTTAAGAATCTCTTGTCCACATCCAAATTTATGAACTTGTTTTGTGACCCACCTTGAGATTTGGAGGAGATTTTGTTTTGTTTAAATTTGATTTTTTGGGATTTTTCCTCTATTAATTATTTTTTCTTTTGTGTGATGGGAACATGGGGATGTATTATATTAATAAGGAGAAGGGGGACATATGTCACTCTATAACTGGTGAGGATACCTTGGGATTCCTCTTATTATTACTCTAATTTGGAGGGGATAAGGATTTCGTGACTCATTTTTTGCTCTTGGGAGATTTGGGTGGAAAGATTGGAGGATTTTGATATTTGAGAGCTTGGAATTTACTTGGAAGTTGGCTTGCTTGGTTGATATGTAGGCCTCTCACCATTTTTTTTTGAATGTGTAAAATACTATGGAATGGATTTATTTTTTGTCTTTATGATTATGTTTTTTGTGGTGGATAATGTATGAGTTTTGTTTTCTTTATTTATCCATCCATCTCACTTGAGATGTATAAGGAGTTTTGGGGATGAGAGAGGAACCCCCTCTTGCACCCACATGGTTTGATGAGAAATCCATGATGGGGTTTTTATTTATTTTCTTTCCTCCCCTCATATGGTTGATGATGGAAGTGATATTTCATATGGGTTGAAACTCATCTCCCTTCCTTACCAAGGAAATATTCCAAGGTTTGAAAAACCTTGGCAAGGATGAGGCTTGGAGTTTTAGGATTTAGATGTTATAAGGAGTTTGGTAGTTTTGGTTCTCTTAACATGATATGAATTCATTATTTTCAAATGGTTTCCTTGGGCATTATTTCCCCTCTCCCCCCTTAGACACATACCTGCCAAACGTGGAGTTTCTTCATTATTTTTGGCATTTGGTTGTTTGTATGGGATGTGGGTGTCTTTTTAAAACATGCTTTTATTTTTCCCATCATATGAATCTTGGAGGCATGTAAACTCTTTCCCTCATGGGATTGGAGGGAGGCTAGTACGTCCTCCACTTGTGAAGATGGAATGTAATGATGCCAATTTCTTAGGTAAACAACCAAGCCACCACTTTTGTGTTGGATATATTCTAATCAAAGGAGGAGCATGATCATAGAACCTTAGATGAAACATTCTTTGCATGGATAAAATTTGTGGTTTCTTGTAAATTTTGACATGGTGTTCCCCTTTTTAGAAGGATTATCAACTTGTATTTAAAGTTTAGTATTCTTGTAATTTTTTAAGGAAATAAAGATTGTAAGAAGGTTTGGATTTGAGTTGTAACCCCCATTTAATTTTCTTGTTCAAACCTTGCTTTGAAGGAGTTGATATTGAGTGCATGTATAAAGAAAAGCTTATTTATTTCCTTCTTGATCTAGGGAAGAGATTTATATCAAATTTGGAATCTTGGGTTGAAAAGAGGAATTAGTACATAGTTGCAATATAAGAAACATATACTTTTTTTTATTTTTACAAGGGGAAATTTGAGTTCTTTAATTCTTAAAATTGACATAAAGGAAGAGTTCCTAAATAAGACTATAATACTTACAACCATTTTTACTTGTCATCGAGTGGCCACAATGGTAAAAATAAAAAAGGGGGAACAAGATTGATTTCTTTGGTTACTTTAATTATTCACCATGTTTGTAATTCGAAAGGGAGGTAGAAGTTCAATCTAGGAACTTGTCAAGTATACAAATCTTTAAGAATTTTACTAGTCCATTTAGTGATATATTTTATAAAATATAGAAAATGGATGGGGGTTTGTGTGTTGCATTATTTTGGTTTTAGAGGAAAGGAAATCTTGTTTTTTTATATCATTATCACAAGATTTATTTCATTTATTTCTATCTTTCACATTTTAATGGCTATAAAGTTGTCTAAATTGTATGCTTTCTCATTCCCTTTGGCTACTTATTGGATGAAAAGGAATTCTATGTAATGAAATTACTTGTATAATTCAGATCATGAGCAAAAATATAACACCAAATAACACAATATTCCAGAATAATGATCTCAATATGCAATTATAATAGCTTCGCCACTTCAAGGGGGCAACCTCCAAACCATACAATAATACTCAAATACTCTAATGATGATGAAATACTACCTACAATCCCCTATATATACTATTCATATGTTATGGCCATCACCAAGACCGACCTACTAAGCATGAGAAAGTATGAATGATATAATAAAATGATATGGTAAGCCACAAGTCGGCTACTCATATCCTAATACAAGCAATAGGTTAAGGGCGTAGCATGCCCTTTCCCTTCAAAGCAACATTATCCCCAATGTTGAGAAGCTCTAGGTGCTACTGCAGGAATGTCATATCTTCCCATGTTACATCTTCATTGTCCATATTCTTCCACTTTATCAGGTACTCAGTAATAACCTGTGTCCTTAATATTTTAGTGCGTGTTTCAAGGATGCATTTAGGTTCCAATATGACCCTCCCCTCCTCATCGAGCTCAGGTAACACTATTTGGGCTGATACTCTCTCTCCAATTACTTTCTTCAGGCAAGAAACATGAAATACTAGATGTATTCTGATTGATTGTGGAAGTTCTAATTTGTATGCTACAGTACCAATCTTCTACAATACTTGATAGGGGCTATAATACTTCAGTGAAAGTTTGTTATCTTTTTGTTGTTGTTTCAAATACATTTACTTATATGGTTGTAACCACACAAAAACCCAATCACCGACTTCAAAATGCCTTTACTTGCGATGTTGATCAGCCTATTGCTTCATGTGGTTTTGTGCCATGAACAAGTTCTAGTTAAGACTAAAGAGGACCTCTTGTTGATACTGAATGTGTTCTTCTATTTCTCTAACCCACGGTTGTCCTCTTAATGATGATGTGATGGATGGTGGATGGTACCCATAGAGTGCCAAAAAAGGAGACATTTTAGATGAAGTATGGAAGAAAGTGTTATACCACCATTCTACAAGTGGCAACCATTGGACCCATCTTGCTTGTTTATCTGATGTAAAGCAAAGGAGATATCCCTCCAAAAAATTATTTACAACTTCTATTTTCCCAACAAATTAGGGATGATAAGAAGAGCTACGAGCTAACTGAGTACCCAAACATGAGAATAAATCAATCCAAAAATTACTAGTAAATATAGGTTCCCAATCACTTACTATAATCTTCGGTGTCCCATGTAGCTTTTGAATTGTGTCCATGAAGGTTGTTGCTACTGTGCTTGCAGCAAATGGGTGGTTTTAAGGAAAAAAAATGAGCATATTTTGTGATTCTATCAACCACAACCATGATGACATTTTTTCTGGTAGATTTAGGCAATCCTGTGATGAAGTCTATGGAAATCTCTTCCCACCGTTGGTTAGGAATAGATAGAGGTTGTAGAAGACCTAGGGACCAAACTGTTTCACCCTTATTTTGTTGACAAACCATGCATTTTGCCACAAATTTTTGGACATCCCCTTTGAGCCCTTCCCAAAAGAAATCTTGTTTGACTCGATGATAAGTCTTCAAGAATCTAGAGTGCCCCCTACTAGAGAAGAGTGAAGCTCAGATAGAATTCTATTTTTAAGGGTGGAGTTATTACATAGGTATAATATATCTTTATACCATAAAGCATCCCATTTCCATACAAATTTTTTCAGAAATGCTTCAATCATTCTGAAGATTATGAATGATTTTTGTGTGGTTGGGTAATTTCTCCATTAGGACCTTGCCTCATCTATCCAATCTCCTTGTAATATGGATATGGCACATAACAAGGCTGCAATTGAGTCATCTTTCCACGAAAGTGCATCCGCAACTACATTATCCTTCCCTTTCTTATAGATAATCTCAAAATCATATCCCAACATCTTGGAGACCCATTTTTGTTGTTCTTCAGATGATAAACCCTGCTCCAAGAAGTATTTCAGACTATCATGATCTGTCTTCACTTTAAAGTGTCTTCCTATGAGATATGGTCTCCATTACTTTACTGCATGAAGTATGGCTAGCATTTCCTTCTCATATGTCAGCTTAGAAATATTCTTACCTTTTAATTGACATATCAAAAAGTCAATAGGATAGCCTTCTTGCATGAGAACTACCACCGTACCCACCCCTGATGTATCACATTCCACAATGAATGTTTTGGAAAAATCTAGAGTAGCCAAGACGGGGGTGATGCACATGGCCTCCTTTAGTTTCTCAAATACTTTGGTTGCATCCTCACTCCAATGGAAGGAGTCATTCTTTAATAAAGTTGTGAGAGATGCAACTATGCTTCCATAATGCCTTACGAATCTTCGGTAATAACCTGTAAGCCCCAAAAATCCTCATAGATTTTTTAGGATTTTAAGAACCTTCCACTCCATTGTGGCTTTGATATTATTAGGATCCACTTTAACCCCTTCATGAGAGACAATGTGACCCAAATATTCAACCTTCTTGAGTCCAAAAGAACACTTAGAGGGCTTTGCATAAAGTTGATGTTGCTCAAGGGTTTCCAAAACCTTATTTACATGATGCAAATGTTCCTCCCATGTTTTTCTATAAATTAATACGTCATCAAAAAAAACTAAGACAAACTTCCACATGAATGACTTAAAATAGAATTCATCAAAATTTGAAATGTAGCAAGTGCATTTGTGAGTCCAAAAGGCATTACCAGGAATTCATAATGGCCTTCATGTGTTCGAAAGGTAGTTTTATGAACATCCTCATCCTTGATTTTGATTTGGTGGTATCCCGAACAAAGATCAAGCTTTGTAAAATAAACAGCACCATCCAACTCATCAAGCAAATAATCAATAACAGGAATAGGAAACTTATCTTTAATTGTGTACTTATTAAGTTCCCTGTAATTAGGACACATGCGCCACATTTCATATTTCTTTCTTACCATCACTACTCAAGAATAATAAGCACTCTGACTATGGTGGATGATTCCTTCTTCTAACATCTCTTGTACAATATTCTCGATTTCAATATTTTGCACATATGGGTACCTATAAGGTCTGATGTTAGGTGGTTGATTTCCTAGTAATAACTGAATAGCATGATCATGATCTCTCTTTGGAGGTAATCCATTTAGTATATTTTTAAGTACAACAGAGTGTGCATCTAACATTACTTGCATATCTGATGGTATAAATGTCCTTAGAATAATAAGCCTCCAATGAAAAGAGTTGTGCCACAAATCCCTCTTCACCCTTTTTTATCATTTTATGCATCTTATGAGAACTTACTATTTATGGAGATTTTTCTCTTAAGCCTCTTAGCTCAAAAGTCCTTCCTTTAGAGTGAAATCACATAAACAAGTCTTGGAAGTTCATCTCAATGGTTCCCAAAGTGATAAGCCATTGAACCCCTAACGCAATGTCCTACTCCTCCCATAGAAATGGCATACATGGGACTATTTAGTATGTAATCTCCCATGGAAAGCTTAATGCTATGGCATTTTCTAGCACAAGTAACAGTGCCTCCATCATCAATCATTACTTGACATTTAAGAGTTGGATAAATGAAATAGTTTAGGGTGCACTGCTAACTTATGATTGATAAAGTTGTGAGTACTTCCTGAATCAATAAATATTGTGACCCTCTGTTTTTTAGGAATCCAACCACCTTTAGGGTTTGGGGGGTGT